>JAOTQR010088784.1:0-32774 GCA_025774065.1 Solanum ossicruentum
TAATTCCCTACTCCCGCACCTCCAACGGATTAAATTTAAGACATACTTCCATCCCAACAATTAATAAGTAACCTTAGGAAATTTCGGGGTTTAACATCATTAGGAAACAAATCCTCCTATCATCACGAAAACCACCATAAGCCTATTAGAGTAGGGACTAAATATCTTGTTCATAAGACTAATAGGCATAATCGGCATGCTAGTCAAACCAAAAGAGACTAGCCCAAATTCAAAATACTAAAAAGGGACATTCAAGGCCTCATCTACCAACAACAACAATTCTATAAATAAAACAACTTAAGTTCAACACCTCTAATTCTCACAAGATGATAAATCCAACCCCTCAGAGATCAATTGTACCTTAAGACATGAAATGGACTGACCCCCCGTTCCTATCACTTGATGACCACATCATGACTCTACCACTTAAGGACGGGCTCATTAGGGAATCGGGATCTAATCTACGGGTCCTACAATCCATGAAGACACAACATGCAAGAAACCATTCCATCCCTAATATAATATCACAACCACCACACTAATTCCAACGAGCCACAATGCAAGACCTAATGCAATACAAATCCGGATCAACACTTATGAACTTTCTAGTAACAATATACCCAACCGGGAGGTAAACACCAAAGGTTAACATCGCAACTTGAGACACACCAGAAGCCCACCAGAAACCAAAGGACTAATGAAACTCGGATCTATCAAAATCAAAACATTCAACTTACCTTCATTCGCCTTCCTCTTTGAAGTGGCATGATCAACTAGAAGAGCAAAGAACATTCTTTAGAGGGTAAATCCCTATCTCACTTCGAAATCACGATATAGACTATGAAGAAGCGAGACATTTCCTAAAATGTCTAGTAGCACCTACTCGTAATTGTGGTGCACAACACAACCATGAATAAAAGTCTAATCAACGCGGTGTGTTGGAATCTAAGGATCTATCAACCCAGTTCTCCAATACCAATATTGTCACGACCCAAGCCTAGGGCCTATGTGACCGGCGAATGGGAACTCAAATGAACCCCAAACAAGCCTCATAGCTTATCATTACACATCCTTCATCGCAGAAGCTATTAGAAAGTCAATAAAAGATAAGCATAAATAAGGGGAAATTGGGACTGACAAAATCTCTTTCATATCATAAATAACAAGACTCAATAGAGTCAAGTCTCATAACATTGAAACACTATATGTCCATCAACATCTCTACTACATAAAGAAAGGAGCAGGGGCCAAGACAAAGTAACTGGGCTCACCCTCATAGCAAAAATAGAAAGTAAGAAAGGTTTTCTCAATACATAATAGGAGAATCATAGACCAAGGCCCCTGAGGTGGAGGACTCACCAACAATCTTGAGCGAAGTCAAAATAGCCACGTGGAGAAGGATGCTCAAGTGGGGCTCCGGTTCCTACATGGTGATATCGTGTAGGCAAAGAGTATGCGTTAGTATGTTTGAATGTACTAAGTATATGGGATGCAATTCTACAAGAGATAGGCAATGTAATCAAAATGCATAATCATAACAAGAGGATAGGTATGACATCAATATGGCATGAATGTTCAATGCTTAAGGTAAAACATGCTAGTAAATCATGAGCAAGAAATATAAACTCAGTGTGCGAAATATACTCAAATTCCTTTGTATCAACTTTCATGAAATAGGCCAAATGACCACACTCACCATTTGGTATAACCTTTATGGAGAGTGTTATCAATACCCCTAGCATATGACATAGTTTTTTAAGTAAGTAGAATAAGATGCCCCCTAATTTACAAAATTATCTTTTGGGTAGGGGCCATGATTCATTCTATCTTACGGCATGGCCTTTTCAATAGAATGTCTACACCTTACAATATGATCTTTTCGGTGGGAACCTTTAGTCTTTCTTCCTTACAGTATGGCCTTTTTAGTGCGATATCCATACCATATATATAATCTTTTTGATAGGCACAATTAGCTATTCTACCATACGACATGGCCTATTCGGTATGGTAGCCATACCATACGATATGATCTTTTTGATAGGAATCATTAAACACTCTACCTTAATGTATGGCCTTTTCAGTAGAATCATAGGATTAGCTCATCAAACCATCACATTCAAATCATTAAGAAAGAACTACTCACTTTCCAAAGAAAAGAACAAGAATAAGGACCCAACAATCTGTGTGCAACACTATAGGTACTTTTCCATGAAAATAACTCATATAAACATCCCTAGCATCATCCTAGAGTCATCATATACCTACACTTCCTCTCCTCATTATACATCATATTCATTCCATCATTATTCCATCATCATATAATTATCATAATGCCATTCAGCTCATAACACATACATTGGACCTTCAATTCCACAAGAAACCCTAGCTGGACATTTTATCAAACACCTTGGGGTATGTGATTGGGGTAAAAGACCATGCAATTTAGAGATGAAAACATGCAAGAAAATTTTTAGTAAAACTATCAATCAACACCTTGCAATATCCTAGGACATTCACATCAAAACCCCTTATCAAATGCAATATTAGATCCAAGATTTAAAGCTCAAAACATGCTAAAACAACCATACTTTAATGAACATAAATCACTGTGCAGTAAATTTGTCAATATACATGACCCACATGTAAAATCAGCTTTAAATCATGCAATATTTAGTAAAAGAGGGTTTAGGCACAATGGGTAAAAGGACCTAATGGTTCAACACCACATACCTTAGCTTTGGAGAACCCTTGAAAGGGATTGGAGATCGATACTTGAAGCTTGAATGAAATCCTTCATGAAATTCTTGGTATTTGTCTTAAGTTTGGGACTTGAAGTTAGGGTGAAATATGATTCTATATGTTTGAGAGGATATTGGGGAGTATTAAGGATGAAATTAGGGTAAAATAAGGATAAGTATATGCATTTTCAAGTGTGAGAACTCTTTGGACCACGACATATGTGTTGGACCAAAATCAAAAAAAGAGGACCCAAATAACACTACTCCGCATCACGCAGGTGACGCGAGTTGCTCACTGGAAACTGAAATTTCTTCACAAATGAGTTTTGCAAAAATGGGCATTAATCCTTCATCCGAACTCGGAATGAGGTGAAACCAAGTGAATTGGAAAGCTAATTCAAAGGGATTTCATTTTATAGGTCATGAGCCACTCAATTTATTGTGTGATACGAGATGTGCCCCTTCAAAGTTAACCCTTTTAAATAGCATATTTTGATACGGTTGCTCTAAAATTCAAGCTAGACACATTTTCCACTCAATTTGACCCCCTAAACAGGAATATGAAGTCAAATTTCTTAAATAACAAAACAATTTTTTAGATATATGGAAAACAAAATTCTAGGCACTTTCGAGGTACATTTTCAAGCATTTTTCTTTTTGGGTCGTTTCATGAGCTTTGACTCCTCAATGTTGTTTAAGTATTACATTCTCCTTCCCATTATTACCATTTCCCCTTGTTCATATTTTATTATGATGTTCAATATTACTTCCGCGACCAAGGATATGTAATGATATGGTTTGAGGCTTGTTTGGGATCCCATCTGGTTCCCCATTCGCCGGTCACATCTAGGCCCTAGGCTTGGGACATGACAAATGTGGTATCAGAGAACTTGATTTATAGATCCTATGAGTCAAACACACCGCATCGATTAGAGTCCTATTCACGTTTATGAAGTGCGCTATGACTATGAAATAAGAGTCTTTGAGTAGATCTCCTTCCCGACACCCAACCTATCTTCATTCCCCCTTACCCTATAGAATTAAAGTAGCAATTGAAGGATTTGTTGGAGAAGAGGTTTACTAGACCTATCCAATCCCCTTGGCGTGCACCGGTGTTGTTTGTAAAGAAGAAGGATGAGTCACTTCGTATGTGCATTGACTACTGACAACTCAATAGGATCACTATAAAGAATAGATATCCTATTCTAAGGGTTGATGACTTGTTTGACCAATTGCAAGGAGCTAGTTTTTTCTCTAAGATTGATCATCGGTCTTGATACCATCAAGTTAGGGTGAGGGAGTGTGATACTCCCAAGATGACCTTCTAGACTAGATATGAGAGTTATGAATTTGTAGTAATGTCCTTTGGGTTTACTAGTGCATCAGCCATTTTCATGGACCTAATTAATAGAGTCTTCAAGCCCTACCTTGATTCCTTTATGGTGGTCTTCATTAATGATATTTTGATCTATTCTCATAGTAGGAAAGAGCATATGGGTCATTTGAGGGTTATGTTGCAAAGGTTAAGGGAGGAGAGATTGTATGCTAAATATGATATGTATGAATTTTGGTTGAAGGAGGTTGCATTCTTGGGTCATGTGGTGTCGTGGGATGGCAGAAAAGTGGATCCTAAGAAACCCAATGTGATTATGAGTTGGCCTAGTCCATTAACCCCCTTCATCTCCATTGCTTCTCCTATGAATAAATTGACTCAAAAAAGGTGAAATATGTGTGGATCGACGAATGTGAGAAAAGTTTCCAACATTGAAAGATAAACTTGTGTCCGCTCCTATATTATCTCTACCATATGGGCTTGAGGGTTTTGTTGTGTATTTTGATGCATCTAGTGTTGGTTTGGGTTGTGTAATAATGCAAAATGGTAAGGTCATACTTCTAGGTAACTTAAGGTTCATGAAAAGAACTACCCTACCCATGATGTTGAATTAGTCACCGTGGTGTTTGCATTAAATATTTGGCGACATTATTAATTTGGGTTGCATATTGATGTCGTCACCGACTATAAGAGCCTCCAATATGTCTTCACTCAAAAACATCTTAACTTGAGACAAAGAAGGTGGCTAGAACTCCTTAAGGACTATGACATGCGTGTACATTATCATCCAGTTAGGGTTAATATTATGGCAGATGCTTTGAGTTAGGTGTCAATGGGTAGCCTAGTTCATATGGATGGTGGTGATAGGAAGATGGCTAGGGAGGTGCATAGGTTGGCTAGATTGGGGATGAGGTTGGAGGATATGGATGATGGTGTTGTTGTTGTCGATGGTTCTAAAACTTCTGTGATCGCTGAGGTGATAGCTAAACAAGATCTAGACTCCTCCTTGCTTGAGTTTAAGTCATTGGTGAGAGAGGAAAAAATAGAGGTTTTCTACCAAGGGGGAGATGGGGCCCTTAGACACCAAGGAAGGTTGTGTCTGCCATGTGTTGATGGTTTGAGGGATAGAATTCTGATAAAGCCCATAATTCCTCTTATTCCATCCACCCTAGCTCCACCAAAATGTATAGAGACTTGAGGGAAGTGTATTGGTGGGGAGGCATGAAGAGAGATATTGCCAATTTTGTTTCAGGTTGCCATAGTTGTCTACAAGTCAAAGCTGAATGCGAAAGTCTAGATGGCCTAACCCAAGATATAGAGAGTCCTACTTGGAAATGGGAGGTGATTAATATGGACTTTATGGTTAGGTTTCCCAAGACTAGGAAAGGTTTTGATTCTATTTGGGTGGTGGCTAATAGGATGACGAAATCGGCTCACTTTCTACCTGTCAAGACTACATATGGGGTTGAGGAGTATGCAAGGTTGTAAATCCATGAGTTAGAGGTTGCATCAAGTTCCCTTATCCATTATATCGGATTGTGGTGCACAATTTACTTCACACTTTTGGAGATCTTTTCAAAGTGGGCTTGGAACCAAAGTTCACCATAGTACGACCTGTCACCCTCAAACGGATGGCCAAGCCAAAATAACAATTCAAACACTTGAAGATATGCTTAGTGCTTGTGCCTTGGATCTCAAAAGGTAGTTGGTATGACCATCTCCCATTGATTGAGTTTTCCTACAACAATAGCTACCATTCTAGCATCGATATGGCTCCTTTTGAGGCACTTTATGGTAGACATTATGGATCACCGGTGGTTTGGTTTGAGGTTGGAGAGATGGCTTTTTTGGGGCCAGATTTGGTTATGGATGCTCTTGAAAAGGTTAAGATGATTAGACAAAGATTGAGGAGAGCCCAAAGTCATCAAAAATTCTATGCCGATGAACGAAGAAGGGACCTAGAATTCCAAGTAGGTGATTGGGTCTATTTGAAGGTTTCTCCAATGAAAGGTATGGTCCAATTTGGAAAAACGGGGAACCTGAGTCCAATATGTTGGTCCTTATGAGGTGATAAAGAGAGTTGGCAAGGTAGCTTATGAGTTGAAGTTTCCTAGTGAAATGAATTTGGTACATTTGGTATTCCATGTCTGTATGTTGAGAAAATATGTTGGTGATCCTAATGCCATTGTACCTCTTGATGTTGTAGGGTTTGTTAAGGGAAAATTAACTTATGAGGAGGTGCCGGTTCATATCTTGGATAGGTAAGTAAAGAGATTGAGAAACAAGGAGGTAGCATCCGTGAAGGTCCTTTGGAAGAACCAACAAGTCGAAAGTGCTACTTCGGAGGCTGAAGCAGACATGTAAAAGCGCTACCTTATCTCTTCCACTCCACTCGAACCTAAGGTATTACTCATAATTTTCATATGTGACTTCAAGCCTTACATTTCAGCTGCTAAGTCATTCATATGCATTCATATTTAAGTTGGTAAACTTATGATGATTTTAAACTTATGTTGAGAACTTGAAAATGGTGTGTTACATGTAATATTGCATTCTTGTAGGGGTTGATTTGTTCATGATCATTCTTATCTTATATGTCTCTTCTACATTTGGGGGCGAATGTTCCCAAGGGGGAGATATTGAAATGACCCCAAAAAGTGCCCAAAATCGAGCCTCGGAATGCCCAAAATTTTGATTTCTTTATATCTGAAATTCGTTTGGTTTTTATCCTTTTTTTACCCTGTCAATATTATTTTCTAAGTGTTGAGCCCAAATTTCCCAAGCATTTTTTCACTTATAATTAGAATTATTTTACTTTTATATCACCCTAAACATTTGCCAAAACTCATTCCCAGACTTAGTATTATTTTACTCTCAAAAAGCAAGGCCCAAAACCCTAATTCGGACTATGACATGCGTGTACAAATCTTGGATTTTTTGTAAGATTCGATATGGGACTTTAATGTACATTGCTTGAGGGTGTTGCAAGGTTTTGATTGATAGTTTTAAAATGGATTTTCTTGCATGACTGCATCACTATATTTCATTGTTTTATAGTAGCATTAGACACCCTATATGTGTTTGATAAAATGTTCAGATGTGGTCCTTGAGGAGTTGAAGGTCCAAAGCATGCGATATATTATGAATGATTATATGATAATGAAATGAGCTTATGTATATGATATACTCTATATAAAATGTTGCATTATACCATTCCCAATCCGGGGGGATAAGAGACTAGGTAACTGAGGTGGGGGTTTGTACTCATCAACCATGTCAGGGGTTTATACTTTGCCACCATGGTTATAAGGTGTGATTATCATCAACTATGTGAGGGGTTTGTACCACACAGGCAGGGTGATGGGGTGAAATCATTATCAACCACTAAAGGGTTTGTACCTTGAAAATCTAGCTTGGTCTCCTCTAGACATATGATATCTTATATGAGCATGAGTTACTTAAGCATGTTTTACTTATACATTGATCATACTTGCCATATTGTTATATTATGCCTTTGGCCTATTGTTATGCATTTTGGGTATGATGCCTAATTCTTGTTGCATTGCATCTTACATACTTACTACATTCAAATGTACTAACACATACTCTTTCCTACATTATATCACCAAGTAGGAACCGGTTCCCACATTGATCATCCTCCTCCATGTGGGTAGTTTGGTACTATTCAAGTTAGTTGGTGAGTCCTCCACTTCAGGGACCTTAGTTTATGTTGCTCTTATTATGTATTGAGATATACTTCCTTATGTTTTATTTTTACTATGAGGGTGAGTCTGATTGCTTTATGTTGGCCCAGCTCTTATCTATGTATTAGAGGTGCTTGTTGGACATGTTATGTATCTATGCTAAGAACCTTGAATCTATTGTTCTTTATGTCTATGGTATGAAATTGTTTCCCTTAGCCCCGATTGCCCCACTTTATTATCTCTTGATGCTTGTTTTTATTGCTTCCGCGACCAAGGATATGTAAAGATGTTCTAAGAGGCTTGCCTGGGGTCCCTTTGGGTTTCCCTTATGTTGTGTCACGTCTAGGCCTTAGGCTTTGGTCATGACAAATGCATACACTCATGAGAATACAATTACTGTAGTTTTAGTGATTAACCAACTTACTTTCTCGGGGAGGGGGGCGGAGGTTTATAGGGGATACAATAATCAAAGGAAAATAAACCTAACAAATATAAGAGTGAAATCAATATGGAGAAAAACTAGGTTATTGTGTTTCCCATGATTCCGCAACTTAGTATTACAAATAATGTAATCATTTATAGTGTGTAGCATGTAGGACGTAAGTTAAGTCCACTAAACCTTTTAGTCCAGGTGAGAGGTGAATTTCACTACGTGAGTTAGCCTATCTCTGTAGTGTGCATTATTAATCCTAACCTATTAGTCCTAGTATAATCTCCCCTTGGCCTAGTTTTGTTGATAAGATGAGAACACATCAATCAAATCCTGTTAATTGATCCCTTTTCCTATTCATTACTACCTTGGTCCAATCAGTAACACTAGGTGGGTTCTAATGTTGGCCATCACTAGAAAACATGCAATACAAAAAGAATTAATTAATACATGCATGAACCTTTCCAAGAATATATTATGAATAATCTGATTTTACCTTGTTAGTTCGTCATGATTCTCGCAATCCTAGTTGTTGATTTAGATACACATGATTTGTGTAGATGCAAGACTTATGAATTGAAATAACATAATAGATCACTTATGCAATTGAATTAAGAACAAGAAAATCCAACATCAAAGAGATTCATAAAATTAAAGATGAATTCAAAGTACAAGTGTTCTCAAAACTCTCCAATGTTATCTCACTGTTTTTCCTCTCTAATTCTCAAGTTCTTTGTGTACTATATGAAAAACCTATGAAAAATAACCTAAAAAACTTATTTATAATATTTAAAATACATGTCTCAAACATAGTAGGATAAGTGGGTCGGCACGCCTAACAAATAGGTTTGCAGACTGTATTGCATTCCACGACCCATAATTGGGGTCTCATACAGTGCTGCTGAAAAATTGGATTTCAAGTCTACGATAGCCCTTCTTCGACCCTAAATACTTTACGACCTATAGAGGGGTTATGACTGATGAATCTTCAAGAAGTCCCAATCTCTGATACTCAGGGCATTCACCCTATTCTAAGACTCATAAATCAATCCACGACCCATCTGCATGTTCGTGAAATCAACTTCAGAACATCAGCCCCTCATTGAAATTATCCACGAAACCACTTCACGGCCCATAAAATGAACTATGGCCCATAAATGGTCTTCTACTGCATCAAAAATCAGCAACTTCTATATTTCTCCCCAAGATTAAGGCCAATCTAGAATCCTGCAAATATAACACACAAACACATAAAACTAAAAAATAATGTATTGAGAACACCCAAAATTCTATGTTTTAAGCATCAAAAGTGTTGTATTTTGACAACACATCAACACTCTCAACTTAAAGTTGTTTTTATCCTAAAGTGACGGACTCAATCTATATAGGTAATATAGTAACACACACACCTCAACCCAATGTCATATATCACATCAATCTTAAACTCAAATACCCATACCACCCTTTCAAAGCAGAATTAGATAGCCATCTAGAAAACCAGTACAGACTAGTGCATGTGACAACACAACTTTGACAATAGAGGCACTATCAACAATCTACAATCACTATATAAGTTTAATGCGAACAATGCAATACAAGTGCACTCACAGAAAGAAGTCCCATATCTCTCACTCAATAATGTTTTCATGTATAACCTTGGGACTGTGCAAATCGCTCACTCTCAGAAAAGAAATCATATATCATGCCTAATACCATAGACTTGCCCCTATACTCATGACTAAGAACATCATCTACTTGGACTAGGATCACTTTATATCTTTTTAGGCTTGTAGGCTCAGGGGGCTTTGGTATGGTATTTTGGGAACATAGAGACTACAGGCCCTCCCTGACACTGCGCCTTTTCTACACTTTTGCCCTACCAACAATATTAGTTTTCTCTGTATAAGGACCCAAAACTTTCCAGCTTATTTATGTTGTTTAAGGATGTCATAGGACCCCTATGTCATGCCAAGTTCAAAGGGCTTTATGTTGGCTATGTTCAACACAAGTACAGGTAGAAGGGTCAACTTTAAACAATCATATCTTTTAGCACACTTGGAAATTGGAGTCCCACAATAAGTCAAATGAAAGCCCTTTGAGTTAGCTTCATAATGCACTTGGTTTCACCTTATTTCAATGTTAGAGGAAGGAGTTATGATCGTTTTCGTGTGACCCTCTTGTGCAGTGGTGTCAAACTAATAGCTTGACGGGCAGTGATACCTTTGACAGGCCATTTGGATGGCTTGGGGTAGGAAAGGGCCATTTTTTTCCTAAGGCATGTGACACAGCTACTGACACGGACCATGTGCCTTGCCACTGACCTTTTGGATGACTCGTGGGGTGTGCAAGGGAGGCAAGGTAGAATGGGAGGGAATTTTGGTTGAGGGTGGTGCCATGGGCACCTTTGATGGGCCATAGAGGCCAAGTCGGCCATGAGCTTGAGTTGTGGGGTGACCTAGCCATATTTTTATGCCTAAGTGTTGCGCAACGGACCACTAAACAGACTGTGAACATCAAACTCCCGTGAAGTGGTCCATCAAAGTGACGAGACGTGAATTTTTTCTAAGTATTCCTAACTCCCATTTATTTTTCTAAGTACGTTTTGATGGGCACTCCAAACGACCCGCGGAGTGCGACATGGCCAGTCAAACCTCCTTTGAGGGAACAATTTGTCAAATTTTTCATCCATTCACTAATGGCACTTTTGTATATTTTAATTGCTCTAATAACCTTTTTAGACTTCTAATGTCGTCTTAACCTCACCAAAATACCTAAACCCTATTCCAAAGGGTCAACCTATTACTCTCATCTCGAATACACTCTCAATTCTCTCAAGAGCCTCCACCAAGACCCCAATACCAATTTCAAGGAAACTCAAGAACAAGTTTAGACTCTAAGACCCACTTCCAAGTTTCTATTCTTTCTCAACTCAATTTCAAGGAACTTAAAGTCTAAGGTATGTGGGTTGATCCTTGATTCTTTCCAATCAAGGTGACCAAAAATTTATTTCAATAAAACCTACATGGATTTTGCTTATTTTGATTTAGGGTTTTTGAATATTATGATTTCCTAAAATTCTATTGGTGCATGGTTAGTGTTTACTTGATGATTTTAATGTGATTTAATCCATTATATGAGGATTTACTATAGGTCTATGAAATTATAAATATGTATGTTCCTCCTTTGAATTATATATGCATGGGTGATACACTATGGATTTAATTATGTTTCACTTCAATTTCATATTATAAATGTCGATTTTAGGTTGATTCTTAATTACCCATGTCATTCCCTCATTGTTCATAGCATATGCATTAATGTACATGGATTATTTTGATAAATTATGTTATGGATTAAGCCCAATTTTGATTTGTGGTATGATTTTGATAAAATTTTGGCTATGACAATATTATTATCACATATATGTCTTTGTGTTTGGCTCTTTTAGCATTCAAGGTGCTTGTACCATTTTATATATGAATGGACTATTCCTATACATGAGTACATTGACTATGAAATTATGCTTTGGCCTTTAAGCCTAAGAATGCATTGAAATGGTCTTGGAAGTGATTAACATCTCTTGAAAGTGTGTGTATATATATATACACACACACGTATATGTATTCTTTTAGGATGATGACTTAGCATCGATGGATGGAGGGTTCGCTCTCTTTCCTTGAACTATGTACTTAGCATAGATTTCCTTTCCAAAATGGGAGTTGTCCCATAAGGAAAGATGCCTCCGAAATAGGAGTTATCCCATAAGGATAAGAAATAATATAATTTGATGTGCTATATGTGAAAATCCTATCCAAAATTGGAGTTGTCCTGTAAAGAAGGTTACTTCATGCAAAATGGGAGTTGACCCATAAGGTTAAGTATGGTGTACCCTAGGTAAGTAAATCCCCTCTTTACCAATGAGAAGATTTCATCGGGATTCCAAGTTAGAGCTCGCTTTGTCTTACTTATGTCAGTTGAGGTTACATCCCCTATATATATACAAGTGCATCATTTCCATTTCATGCATCATGACTTTCATAGCATTTCATATATTTTTTTATATTCAACTCTTTCTATATTATGTGGCCTTGTCATCTAACATTGATATGTAGGTTTTTGTAAGTTACATGCATTGCACCCAGCTACTTAGTACATCCAAATGTACTAACACATACACCTGCCTACATGATTTTACCATGTAGGGACCAAGGACCTTGATCACCCACCATTCGATGCTTAGCTTGGATTACGATTTTCCTTTTAGTAGTGAGTCCTACCATTCAAGGACGAACACCATCCATCTATCTATGCTACCTCTTTCATTTTTTTCATACTTGAGGGTGAGCCCGAGGTATGTCTCCCCCAACCCATCTACGCAGAGGCATTGTTGGACACCTTATAAACTTCTTTACGATTTATGGTATGAGTTATGGTTAAGTCTATGTTATGTATTTGGTTATATTTGAGTGTTGATATGTGACTTGACCTTATGATGATGGAAAGATCCTAAGTCTCGAATTGCCCCATAGTGTGAGTCCTACGTACCCGCCCCTTAGTATTTATGTGCTGTGTGTTATATGAATGCATGTTAACCCTTTCCCCATGATGCCGCCATAGAATGTGTCCTACTTTCCCATCCCTTAGAACTATATGTTGATTGTTGATTACGCTTCCGAACCGATGATGCGAGTTTTTGTATCTTGAGGCTTGTTTGGGGAATCTCGAGTTCCTATAAGCCTTGTCACATCAAGGCCCTAGGTCTGAATCGTGACAATCTCATTCTCCCTTTATCCTATTTTAACCTTTTTTGGGTGCGTTCTTTTCTTTTTTCAGCTTTTTGCCTTGATTTTACCCTTCATTTTTCTTTTTGACTCACAACTAAGGCATCTCTTATTTATCCTTCACCCAGTATAGGATTTTACCCTTTTTTCTGTATCTCTAACTTCCTCCTTATATTTGTGTTCCACTGTTACACCAACCATACTCAACTTAGGCTTTTGTCTTGAGTTGAGGTTGCACTACATCCATCCTCGGAACTAGAGCCACTTTTGGTAGCCACCCTCAACTTAGGTTTTTTGCCTTAGTCAAGATGCACAATGTTCAAGGAAAGAGAAGGGCCAATTTCAGGAATTTTCAACTAATAAGGCCAGGTTAATGAGGTGTTTGCAATGGATAGGTACATGTTAGGCTCAAACATTAGGAACACGGGATACACTACAATTTAGTTTAGTCATTTAGGCTAAATTGGCTTTCATGGACAATGGCCTAAGATCCTTTACTAATCCAGCTAATCTATGGTCCAACTTAGAGTAACATGACAAGTTCTGAATTACCACATAACACATGAATTTAGCAATTTAAAGCTTACACTCACATGGCACTGACTACATTATTAACAAAAGACTCTCAGATCCTGCTTTTTATCTCAATTTATCCTCACATATAGAAAAAACATTGTCAACAGACCAAAACATGCATGGCTACTATCTAGACTACTAATTAAAATTTTGGTAGGTATCATTTTTCAAAAAAATCACAAAAATATGCTATATGCCCAAGGTATTAGTACTATATGCTAAAAATACCACCTAAACCTCTTAAACATGTAGGTTCAACAAAATATAAATATCCATGGAAAAATGAACACAAACAAAAACAACCTAGGATCAAAAATTAGGGTAGCTATGGACCCAAACTACTCAGACTTCACTGAGGCCCACAACTACCCACACTCCATCAAAAAAAGATTTGCATTATCCCCAATGCATGCAACTAAAGCAAAATAAATCATAAGGGGTATAAGATCATACTTGGGCACCTAAGCACCAGTATGTGGCTGAGTCTGACCACCGTCATCCTGTGTGGTAATCTACTCAGTAGTAGTACTCTTTATAGAGGGGCCAACACCCCTCAAACTCTCACACTCTCGAGCCTATCATCTCTCCTCCTCCTTTTCGACTGCCTCAAGACAAGCTCGAGCTCCTCCTGCTCTGTAAGCGTCGCACGTGTGTGTATAACATCTGGATCATCATTCTTTATGCAAGGTCTCTTCCCATAGGAAGGATAAACAGGTTCATCAGGAGAAACAAATATACCAACAAAACTAGGGGCGTGGTCTCTTGTAGGGTCATCGATGCTGCCAATGTTGTTGCCATATAGTCATAGAGTCGTTGGATCTCCGTCTGAAGGGACGTCAAGTATGATGGTTGGGTCATACTTAGGTTAGTTGTATCCTCATCTCAAAGGCATCAATATGACATCCACAGCAAAGAGATGGTTCTGAATAGAATGATATTGAATGACTGCATGCGACCCTCCGAGTCTGTAATCGCTTGGCAGACCCATGGCCTAATCTAATGAACAAGCTGAGTCATCTATGACTCAGCATGCAATAACCTCTGTGTCATGTCCTGTATAGATATGGCAGACATGTAAACCATGTCCGCAGGAGTCGCTTGTGATGACATGGCCTATGGTGCAAGAATAAAAGTGGCAGGCCCCCTCTCCTCATCTGTATTGGGTTGTAGGGGCCTAACCTCAGTATGAGGAGTAGTGGTGATGGTCTGTGGAACCTCAGGCGATAGTGCTAAGGAAAATATCTCTGGCATAGGAGTAGGCTGGTGTTGTGCTCGTCGAAGTGCCATCTAGTTCTCCTCAACTTTGATCTGGCTGGCATCCAAAGTATGTTGTGCCTTAATCAGTAAGTCTAATTAGTGTAAGCTCTCCACCCTCGACTCTAGAAAGAGCCTGTAAATCAAACAAGGGAAAGGGATAGAGGTGGACGTCTTCAGCATGGCCTCATTAATCGGCTCGGTGATGAGGCGGGCCTAATCAATCTTATAACCTATCAAGATGCTGGCAACTAGTACTACACACTTCGGCATCAAACTATTATCAATGAGCATCGATCAGATGCGTGACTTAACAACCACCCGCCAAAACTTAGCGAGAACTTGAGCGAAGCCTTAACAATAAGCTCCTAGTGTGTGGTGACCCAGACATGTTTCGGACCCTGATCAGCAATATAAGTAGCAAGCCATCTTATCAAGCTGGCTCTGTACTCTAGATATCTCACCAGTAGCAGGTCCCTTATCTGCCCCACTCTTTAGTCATACTCAGTAGTGAATCTGAGGGCAAGGAACTCTAGCCTAAACAGCATCTGACGGATAGTGGTCTCCGATATATACACCTACCATCCCCTCACTCTCGTGTCCGTTAGTCTTGGCTGACCGAGGGACTTCTTCCCCTTGGGTAGAGTGTTGTGAATTGTGACTGCATATGACTTATATTATTCACTCACCATAGTTGGAGTGTATCGATTGAGTGATTTGTTCAGCCATTGAAGCCCATATCTGATTATCATGTCTTAGAGACCAGGGATATTATCGAGTCTATCTGTGATGACTCAAGGCTCCTCATTAATGGAGTGGGCTGGCTTGCCCTGCTCTGTCTGCTACATGTCCTTAGCATAGATGGTTTATATGGCCTCGACATACCACTGACTAGTAAGAGCGTCTCAGGTGATGAACGAGGCAATGCATAGGAGTCCATCTCTAATCTTCCTTTGAAGCCTGACCTAGAGCTGGACTCCTCTCTAGATAGAGCTATCTAAATAGAATTACTCCTATCATTGCTTCCCTTATCAGACTGGGGAATACAGACAACAAAATCCTGAGTTTGCCCTACTCTGGTAGCATATCTAGTCTAAGGTCTAGTAGCCTCTAGGTCTTGGTGGATGCCAAGCTCCTCTAATGATCCACTCAGAGCGGGAGTCTGCTCATTCTCTGAAGATTCATCCTTGACCCTTCTCTGTAGGGCGCTGATCTCTTCACATTTTTCTTTTGGTTCCATAGTACTTAAAACATTAATACTTATGCACCTTGGTTAGCCCTACAAATCAAAAAACAAAATGCAAAAATAATTTAGACTGAGTTATAGAAAGGTCTACAAAAGAACCTTCATAGGTCGTAGTGGACACTACGAGCCATAAATGGCTTTTGTATAATAGTGATTACGTAATTTCTATTCATTGGAAAAGTCTACGAGACTATGTATCACTCGTAAAATTATTTACGAGTCATAGACTGAGTCATAAAAATTCCAGTGGCTGAAATTATTCTATGCAGGGACCTATAAGGCCTCTCTACAAGCTATAAAGTGTTCTACAACTCATAGATGGTCTCATCTAATGGTACTCAGAAATGTTAAGTTTCTGGAATCTTGTACGAGGGACAATTATGACTCATGGAATGTTGCACCGTCCATAAAAGCCACTGGTAGAGAAGAAACTCAGTTACCTGTGTTTCCAAGTCCATCATAATGGACCCCATATGACTTTTTCAACATTTATTCTAACAGCATTAAAGCAAAACACACACACCCATAAGATTTTCACACAACAACTAATATCCCAACATGTTATTCCTGAGTATACCCCATCGAAAATAGTTAAACATGTTTCCCCAACTCTTTCGACCATGTATGAGCGATTTCATAACAAAATTATGCACCTATGTCATCACCTATAAAATTACACACATAATCAATTCATCACACATGTTATGTGATTGAATAGGTGCTAAATAATATTATTCACAACATACTATCAAGGCAATGGCACCTACTTCCGGACATAGACACATATTCAAACACAGGCAACCATAAATCAGTTATTAATATGTCAATGTCACACCTAGTTGTGTCTAAAATACCATTCCCAATATGATTTTGAATATAATCATACAAACATAGGCAAATTTAAAGGTATTTGACTAACCGAAAACTTATAAAGTTTTGTAACTAGATTGTAGGAGATGAAGGAGGTGAAGAGGACTAAAACACTAGGTCGGCAAAAAATCTTGCCAGAAAATTGAGGTATGATAGCCATCGGTGGTGGATATTCTTGGGGGTGGGGGTTGCCTAGGTGATTTTGTAATATAGGTCTGAAATGCGGTCAAAATAATTTGACGCCATTATTTATACCATTCCTAGTGTTAGTTGGAAAAACAAGGGGAGAGATTCTTATTCGATATTTCTAAGGACGAGTTCCCAGAAAGGATCTTCGGTGATAGGCCACCCTCTCATCGATCTCTTTCTCCAGTGATAGGCTGCTCTCTCGGTGATCTCTTTCTCTGGTGAAGTATTTCTTCTTCTCCAGCCAAACCAGTCCTCTCTTTGACACTTGACCAGTCTTCTCTGGCGATCTCTTTCTCCGACGAAATTGAATTCCAAATTACTGTTTGGGATCTCTGTAACTCTCTAGCGACTCCCATTTCTTCTCCATCAACGGAAAACCCATCAAATGCCAAACCCAAATAAATCCTAGATTTTAAATTGCTGCAACGATTCGAAATCTTATCGACATCTCGTCGATCTACTATGACAACACAAGAGTTCGCGATAGTCCGACGGTCCAGGGTGTTGATCCTCCGTGGGTTGAGAATTAAACATTTATTGCACAACATATTCCACTGCCATTTCTCCTTAATTTTTTTGGCTAATAGATCCGACATTGGCGAAGCTTTCCGGTAACGCGCTCAACAGTTGATTTTTCGATCAAATTACTCAGGTGATATCCTCCCTTTTCTCCTTTCTTTCTTGTTTAACTCCTATTCTGATCAATTTTCCCCTTCCTTTCTTGTTCAATTTCTTGTTCCAACCATCTTCTTTGTTTGTTTCTCTCCTATTTTCTGCTATCCTGCTTGCTGGTTCTTTTATTGTATCTACTTCCTATTGATATCTACTGACTATTGAGTCTTGTCTGTTCAAGTTGCTAAGTAGTAATTCTTGTCTGTTTAAGTTGCTAGGTGTTGACTGTTATCTATTCTAGTTATAGATTATTGATTCTTGCTTAATATCTTGTGCGTATTGCTTTGTTGAGATTTTAGGGTTTAGGATCCATTCAAATTACTGACTATTGTTTCTTGCTTGATTTTTTGTGTTTATTGTTGTTGTTGGGAATTATGGGATTTTAAATTCTTTATCATCTATAGTTAGTTCTTAGTTAATGGCGTCGGGACGTCATGGTGGACTAAGGTCATGTCATCGGTCGGGGTCAGGGGTTAGGGTAGGGGTGGTAAGGGAGACTCGGGGTTATTCAAGTTAAGGGTTAGGTCGTGGAATATAGGATCCTTTACAGGAAAATCTATAAAGCTAGTGAAGTGTCTTAAGAGGAGACATATTAATATAGCGTGGACGCGTGTGTCCAGGAAACCAGGTGGGTAAGCACCAAGGCTCAGGATGTGGATGGGTTTAAGCTGTGGTACTCGGGTGGTTCTAGGGATAGAAATGGTGTGGGTATCTTAGTAGATGAGGATTTGAGGGAGTATGTGGTAGAGGTTAGGAGGGTTAATGATAGGATGATGCTTATCAAACTTGTGGTTGGTAGACATGTGGTGAATGTAGTCAATGCTTATGCGCCCCAAGTAGGCCTAGATGAGGAAGTCAAAAGGCTCTTTTGGGAGGACCTGGACGAGGTGGTACGAGTCATACTGGAGACAAAAAGGCTTTTAATTGGGGGTGACTTTAATGGGCATATCGGGGCAACTACTGGCAGGTTTGAAGGTGTTCATGGAGGCTTTGGTTTTGGAGAGAGGAATGGAAGTGGGACGTCTCTCTTGAATTTTGCCAAAGCCTTTGAGTTAGTGATTGCTAACTCGTGTTTCCCAAAAGGGAAAACCACTTGATTACCTTCTGTAGTACGGTAGTTAAGAGTCAGATTGACTACCTACTTCTCTGAAAGGGCAATAGAAGATTATGTAAGAATTACAAGGTTATTTCGAGTGAGAATGTTTCCACTCAAAATAGGCTTCTAGTGATGGATGTGGAGATCAAGAGAGTAAAAAAGAAGAAGGTTACGTATGCCCAACCTAGGATTAGATGGGGAGGCCTTACTCCTGCCCTTTCCTGCGAGATGGAAGAAAAGTTGAGAAACTTAGAGGCATGGAGCAGTGAAGGTAATGTGAACAGTATGTGAGATGCAACTGCTGGTTACATAAGAAAGGTAGCTACCGAGGTACTAGGGGTTTCGAGAGGGGTCTTTGGTGGACGTCAAGGCGATTGGTGGTGGAATGATGAAGTCCAAGCTAAAGTAAAAGATAAGAAGGTCTCTTACACAGAGTGGTTAGAATGTAGGAATGAAGATGAAAAGCAAAAGCTTAAGTTAATCTGTAGGACGGCCAAGTCAGAAGCTACGATGGCAGTGACAACTACTAAGTCAACAGTGTTTGAGCACCTTTATGAAGAGTTAAGTGATAAAGGCAGGGAAACAGATTATATAGGCTTGCTAAAGTAAGAGAAAGGAAAGCTCACAACTTGGACCAAGTGAAGTGCATCAAGGATGAAGAGGGTGAGATGTTAGTGGATGACACTTCCATTAAATTAAGGTGGCAAGCTTACTTCCATAAACTCTTAAATGAAAAAGGAGATAGGGATATTGAGCTGGGTGAGTTGGCAAACTCCTAAAACCATCATGAGAGTGGGTATTACAGGCTGTTCAGAGTTGAGGAGGTAAGACGGGCTATTTAGAAGGATGAAGAGGGGGAGGGCGATCGGGCCCGATGATATTCCGGTAGACTTCTGGAAGAACATGGTCAAGGATGGCATTGAGTGGTTGACTAGACTGTTTAATGCTATTATAAAGACTGCCAAGATGCATAATGAATGGAGGAGTACAATGGTTCAATTGTACAAGAACATGGGAGATATTCAAAGTTGTAACAATTATAGGGGTATTAAGTTATTAAGCCACACTATGAAGGTCTAGGAGAGAGTAGTGGATATGAGGGTGCGAAGAGTAGTATCAATCTCGGAGAACCAGTTTGGATTCATGCTAGGGCGGTCGACTACAGAAGTAATTCATCTTGTTCGGAGGTTAGTAGAGAAATATAGGGAAAGAAGGAAAGATCTTCATACGCTGTTCATTGATCTCGAGAAGGCATACGACAAAGTCCCAAGGGATGTCTTATGGAGGTGTCTAGAGGTAAATGGTGCCCCTGTGGCTTATATCAGGGTGATTAATGACATGTACATGGAGCCAAAACTCAGGTAAGAATGGTGGGAGGAGACTTGGAGTATTTTTCTGTTGAGATGGGACTCCACCAAGGATCTGTGTTGAGCCCTTTCTTGTATGCCGTGGTGATGGATGAGCTAACACGATCTATCCAGGAGGAGGTGCCATGGTGTATGCTTTTTGCAGATGACATAGTACTGATTGATAAGACTCAAACTAAAGTTAATGATAGGATGGAGGCCTGGAGACACGCCTTAGAATCCAAAGGATTCAAATTGAGTAGGACTAAAACTGAATACTTGGAGTGCAAATTCAGTGTTGAAAGGGATGAGGCAAACTCTGATGTGAGTCTTGCCACTCAATCTATCCCTAAGAGAGAAAACTTTAAGTATTTGGGGTCTATCATCCAATGTAGTGGCGATATCGATGATGATGTCACACACCGTATTGGGGAAGCATGGACTAAATGGAGGCTTTCCTCTGGTGTATTGTGTGATATGAAGATACCACCTAATCTCAAAGGTAAGTTTTACAGAATAGTAGTTAGACCATCGTTGTTTTATGGAGTGGAGTGTTGGCCAATTAAGAAGGCACATGTTCAGAAGATGCATGTCGTAGAGATGAGGATGCTAAGATAGATGTGTGGTCACATCAGGAGTGACAAGGTTAGGAATAAGACCATTCAAAGCTAGAGGTGGCCCTGATGGCCGAAAAGATGAGGGAAGCAAGATTATGATAGTTTGGACATGTGCAAAGAAGGAGTACTGGTGATCCTATTAGGAGGTGCAAGAGGTTGGTTTTGGGAGATACGCGGAGGGGTAGAGGTAGATCAAAGAAGTACTGGGGGGAGGTGATTAGACAAGATATGACAGAACTTGATCTTACTGAGGACATGACCGTAGATAGAAAAAAGTGGAGGTCGCGAATTAGAGTAGCAGGCTAATGGTAGGGTAAAGTGTTTTTTGTCATGTATTCGCATTACCTGTCGTATTTTGTGTTAGTTTATCTTATTTATATACTTTCATTATTGGTCGCTCTTTTCTGTTCCCTTCCCTTCCTTTTGTCCTATCTAGTTCTTTCTTGCTTACGGGATTTGAGATGAGGGTTCCTAGGAAACAACCTCTCTACTTCTATGGTAGTGGTAAAGTATGCGTATATTCTAACCTCCCCAAACCCCACTTGTGGGATTTTACTGGGTATGTTGTTGTTGCTTATTTATACCTTTCCCGGGTCAACTGAAATCTTATGGGCATGAACTCTATGAAACCCCGATTATGGGTCTAGAGTGTTTTATAGCTCATGAAATGTGGTTTCATACAACATCCAAATCCTAGATTTCAGGACTGGGTTTTTGCGGAATAGTCTAAGAGTTATAGAGTAAACTACGACATGTAAAGATGGTCGTAGAGACCCCAACACTTAGAAAAATTTTAGAGAACTTACTTGGGGTCCACGAGCCCCATTCACAAGCCTTAGTGTTATCTATGGATCATAAAGTTGGCTCATGGACTGCAATGCAAAACTTTTTGCTCAATGGAAATCTTAACGAGATGGTGTACAAGTTGTAGAATGGTCATGGCTCGTAGAAGCAATTGTAGAGGCACTTCCTGATGCCTATCTTAACCAATAGTGGCTAACTTAGACATGTACCTGCACATTCTTCATAGAACACACCATTAACCTATATGCAACAAGCCTAATGTCCAAAATTACAATCGAAATACAAGAAAATGAGCTACCTACAAGTCCAAAAATTGAAAACAAAGCTACAACTACACTATTACATTAAAGACCTTGGGTCACCTCCCAAGTAGAGCCTGATTTGTTGTTGTGGCATGACTTGGACAAATTGGTTGCTCAGACTTCAAATCATCTGGTCTCTTCATGGAGTAACAGACATTGAAAAGAACCTCTTTGTCATTCAATTCCAAACGTGAGTTGACCAGCTTCCATATCTACTAGTGCTCATGCAGTGGCTAGGAATGGTCTTCCCAAGATGATTAGGACATTGAAAGCGAATTTGCAATATAGGAGCACAAAATCTGTGAGGAATATGAACTTCTAAACTTTGACTAGAAAATCATATAATATCCCTAAAGGCTTTTTCACCGTGCAGTTGACCATAAACAAATGTATGCTCATCAGGGTAAGGGCTCCCAATCCTAGCTTCTCAAAGACCGCAAGGGGAAATAGATTAATGCTAGAACCTAAATCATAAAGTGCCTTTGCAAACTCCACATCTCCGATGGTGCAGGATATGGTGAAAGCACCGAGATCTTCTCACTTCTGAACCAACCTCACAGTAATAGTACTGCAATGCTAAAGATCTTGGGAGAGCTCTTGACTCACAGTGCAGAGCTTAGTAACCGAGTCCTTCATGTACTCTGCATACCCTGGCATCATCTCCTACTCCTTAATAAGAGAGATGTTGATGGAGAGTTGTTTCAGCATGGAGAGAAAGTGCTTGAACTTGTGTTTCTCCTCCCTCTTTTTGATTCTTAAAAGGAAGGGAGGAGGAGCATCGAAATGGGCATCAACTTTTATGGCATATCAGCATCCTCACTCACCCTATCCTTCCCTTGATCATCCCCTATATTTGTATCCTTGGCCGAAACTGTCTCCTATCAAACATCATCCTCTTCAACTGGCATGGGAGGATCAATTATGCTCTTGCCACCATGAGTAGTAACCACCATTCACTGAACTTTATTCATAGGGTTCTGAACTTTATTGCTAGGTAGTGTACCCCTTTGCTGTTGATTGAGTGGAGTTGACAATTGACCAAACTATCGCTCAAGTTGTTTGCTAGACATAGAATGAGACTCAATTTTCTGATTGATACTGGAGATTTCAGATTTCATCCCCCTCAGAGTTGCATCCTATGTCTCAGCTTTCTTCAACAGCCGATCAAAAATCTTCTCAATTCTTGAACTACTTGCACCTATGTGTCGCAGATTTGTTGTGGCACATAGGAACCATTTCTGAAGCCATCTTTGCGACCCCAATCTGCACCTCTCTGGACCTCTATTCTGATCATAGTATCCTAGCTGGTTGTCCCTAAAAGCTCCATCTTTGTTGAAATTCTGACCTTGGTTTCCTTGATTGTGGTGCTAATAGTCCTTATTGGACCCTTAGGCGTTGGTCTGAAAACCCTCGTCTGTCAGCAATAAAGAAGGTGTCCTCCTCATAATAAGGCTTATCATACATAGGTGCACGTGGAGGTTGATGAACCACTGCATTGACTCGATCCTGGTTCTACTTCATAATCACCTTCATACCTGTGCAAATTCGGGAAAGTTCTTGCTTAATTTCTTTGTTTATCTTTTCTTGCTCTGAACTGACACTAATAATACACAAATATTTTGTAGATGCTCTATTTATCTGCCCCTATACACAATTATTCTTGACCACTCTCTCCATCCTTTCTTTAATCCCTGCAAATAGCAGATCTAAGAACATGCCCCCCATGCTAGTGTCAGTGCAAGCCTGACTGTTCTCATCAAGGGAATGATAGAAGATCTCCACCACGGCATCATCAACTATCTGGTGGTTCGGAACACTTTCTAAGTATCTGGTGAACCTCTCCCTAGTAGTATTGATCGAATCACCAAGAAGTTGCTCAAAGTTTTTGATCTGATCTTTCAATTTTACCATCTTTAATATGGGGAAGTACCTCTCCAAAAAGGCCTTCTGCAATTCATCCCAACTGGCAATCGAACTCTGTAAGAGCTCAGATAACCATGATATTGCATTACCAGTAAGAGAAAATGGGAAGACATGAAGTCGCACAACACCCATAGGCAGATTATATGTTACCGTCATACTCTTGCAGATAAATGCAACATTGTGTAGATGGCTATAAGGATCCTCCGACAGTAAACATGCAAACAGCCCATGGTTCTGCATCATCTGAAGCAACCCACTCAAGAATACAAACTTTGAAGCATCCGATAGTGGTGGCAACAAAATAACTCCAATCACCTCCATAGCTATAGGATTCTAACTGTATTAGTTCCACTAATAAGCATTTGCATTAAAATCTGTGGCAGTGGAGCTATGTCTTCAAGAGAAGGTGGGTTCTCATAATTAGCATTCTCATTATCATTCCTGTTCAGAGAGACATTAGCTAGGTTGCTGGCATAATCTTGGGCCATTCTTCTCAACATTCTATAGATCTCTGTGTCAAACAGATTCAAGGGTCTTCCTTGACTTCACGTGTTGGGCATACACTACACTTACACCCTGCAAAGAAACAAAAATATCAACAAAACATAAAAATGTGGGAAATAAGGATAAATACTCAAATCACTATAAATAAACTAAATCTAGCCATATTCCTAGGAAACGACACCAAAATTTTGATGTCTCCCAAGTTACACCTCCTTTTTTAGGATAAAGTGGTTGTTATCAAGAAATATAACTTAACCGAGGTTAGAGTCGAACCTAAAGGAATACATAGACTCAAGAGAATTCAATTAGTCTAATTTGAGGGATTAACCGACTTGCTTTCCCTTGGGGTGGTGTTTGCAATAATCAATGGAAGAATTAACCTAACTAACATAAGAGTAAAATCAATATTGAGAGAAAGGGTATTGTGTTGCCCATGATTCCCCAAATTAGTATCACAGGATGAACTAATTCTTTTCTAATGCATCATATGCAGGATAAGTTAAGTCCACCAAACCATTTGGTCTAGATGAGAGGCAAATATGACTACGTAACTTGGCCCATATTCATAGTGTGTATTATTAACCCTTACCTATTAGTCCCAGTACAACCTACCCTTGGCCTGATTTTTGATTCGACGAGAACACATCAATTGAATCCTATTAATTAATTAGTTTCCCTATTTATTACTACCTCGGTCTAGTCAGTGACGATAAACAAGTTCTAATGTTGGGCACACTAGAAAACATGCAACAAAAAGTGAACTAACTAATACATGCATGAACAATTTCCAAAAATTATGAATTATCCTGGTTTACCTTGTTAGTTTTTCAAGGTTCCCACAACTCTAGTTGTGGATTTAGTTACTCATTATTTGTGTAGATGCAAGACTTATAAATTGGAGTAACATAATAGAGCACTAACACAACTGAATTAATTACAATCAAATCCAACTTTAAAGAGTTCAAAAAATTAAAGATGAAATCAAAGTACAAGTGTTCTCAAAACTCTCCAATGTTGTCTCACTATTTTTCCACTGTAATTCTCAAGTTCTCTGTGTACTATGCATAAAACCTATGAAACATAATGTAAAAAACCTACTTATAATATTTAAAATAGATGTCCCGAACATAATATGATAACTAGGTCGACATGCCTCATGAATAGGTTTATAAGCCATATAGCATTCCATGGCCCATAATCGGCGTCTCATACAGTGCTGTTGGAAAATTGAACTTCAAGTCTATGACACCCTCTCTGCGACCCGTAAAGTAGTTTACAATTTGTCTGATGAATCTTCAGAAAGTCCCCATCTCTGAGCCTAAGGGCACAAATCATGTTCTACGACTGGTCAATCAATCCCTGACCCATCTATACGTTCATAGAATCAATTCTGAAAATCAACTCCTCATTGGAATTATCTGCGAAACCACTTCATAGCCTGTAGAATGAACTACGGCCCGTAAAGGGTCTTGTACTACATCAACAATCAGTAACTTTCGTGTTTTTCTCCAAAATTAAGGCCAACCATGGAATCCTACAAATATAACACAAAACACATAAAACCAACTAACATCGCATTGAAAACACATAAAATTTCATGTTTTAAGCATCAAAGGTGTTGCATTTGGACAACACATCATTTTGATTATTGGAACCTTCCTAACACAAGCTCAACTATTCTTTCTCTAAATATACTTCATGTTATAGGTACTTATGAAGAATCTATGAACTCTTTTGCATGATATGATTATGAAGGAACTTATGATGACCATTATGTTATTTGTCTTTATGTAGCATTATGAGATGATAAGCCTTAGTAATATGTGAGTTAAGATAAGGGCTTAATGGTGTTCTAACTATGCTTTACTGTGTTATGCTGGGTTATTTTGCATAATTTGAAAAGGGATTTCATCATTTTCCTATTGTCCAAATATGTTAATTTTGCATGTTTTTGAGCATGTATGCATACCCACCATGTTATTACTAAAATGCATACTATGATTGTGAAGGCCTTACGGTAAGCTATGTGAAATTATAAATGATATGAATTTTTAAAGGAATATTATGGATGATACAAGTCATACAATTGATATGAAAGTTATGAAGCCCTAATTGATGCGAAGAAGTTTTGGTTTTGGTGACCAACTCTATGAACTATGAGGATATTATGATGTTTTTCCTATTATGATAGTAAGTATAATTTGAAGTATTTTATGGGATTGTAACCTAGCACCGAGAGTACCTTGGTATATAACCATTATCCCATAACTATGTTGCCACCATAGGGTTATCAGTTACCTAATGTATCCATATAGCTTAAGTTACATGATTGACCATAATGGGTGGTATTCCCATATGGCACATGTGAATCAAAAAACGGAAACGGGTGGTGTCCCCATGGGATTAATAAGATGTGTATATCAAAATGGGTGGTGTTCCTATATGGTGGTGATAGGGCACTTCCCAAAAAAGGAGGAGTTCCCATTTTGGTTTATCCTCGAAAAGTATACCACTCCTAATTCGCTATGGAGTGAACATCGGGATTCAAGTAGTAGCTTTCTTGGTCTTATATGTCAGTTATGGTCCATTTCCCATATATGTACGATATTTTATATTACTTGATGATTCCTCACGCATATTTAGCCATGGCAATTAACATGAATGACATATTGAGCTTACATTCCTTGATTACAATTATGCATATTGTTTAAGTTGGATTATGTTCTTCATTGCAATTGCACCTCGCATACTTAGTATATTCCAAGTACTAACTATACCTTTTGCCTGCACGAATTTACCTAGGAATTGGAGATCCTTTATATATCCTCTTCCTCCATGCAACTAGACATTTCGGTTGAAGATTGATTGGCGAATCCTCCATATTCGAGTACAAAATCCACTTATATTCGTTCTCTATTTAGATGCATTTATTTTTGTGTACTATCTTTTGAAGGTGAACACGAGAGATGTTTTTTCCCCCATTGCATCCATTCTTTAGAGGTGTTATTGGATATAATTATGTTATGTATGCAATGAGCCTAACTCTTATGTTATGTAATTATGGAAGAATCCCTTAGTTTGTCCTTATTTATGTTATGCTCATTGTATGTTGATGATGAGACAAAAGTCCCAAGTCCCTAATTGCCCCTATAATGTGAGTCATACTTACCTGCCCCTTAGATTTTTTTGCTATCTGATCCATGATTATCTCTTTTCCCACAACATCCCCATAGCGTGAGTCCAAAGCCCCGTTTCCCTCAGAAATTATGTGCTATGTGTTTGTTTCTCAATTATTCTTCTGGAAAACCAATGTTGTGCGATGAATGCTTTAAGGCTTGTTTGGGCTACCTTTGGGTCCCCATTTCACTGTGTCAGGTCTATGCCATATTCCTGAATCATGACAATATCCTCACTATAAAATTACAAAGTAAATGAGAATACTATGGACTCACTGAAATGACCACTCAGTACTCAAGAGCTTGAAGAGACAGTTAACTCATCATCAGGATTGAAGGAACTGGACCCACAAATTTTCCTCAACTTGCCCATCATCTTGTTCAGAAATCTGCTGTTTTTCTTCTCCTGCTCCCTGAACTTCTTTTTACTCCATTCTATCTTTCACTTCCTCTGGCTTATATGCTCAAGGAAGTCACTCATGACTATTTGGAAGGCTGCTACTAATACAAGTGTAGGCTGATCATTTGATGTAGCTCCTGGTGCTTCTATTAGAAGGCCTGCAACTAGTTGCTTGATCTGCTCATCCATCCCATGAATTTAGCTTATAGTAAGAGGACCAAATTGAATTGGTCTTGAAGAAACTGAAGGACCAACTACTCCTGAAGAAGATCCCCCCCCCCTCTAGCCTCTAATCCTGGCTCTGTGGACTACCCAAAAGAGGGATCCAATACATCAATCCATCACTTTTTCTGTCTCTCTAGGCCTCCTCTCTTATTCGGTAGAAATATGTCCTTGGCAGGCTTCTTCTCTTCATCTATCGGTAGGACAAGCACCCTTGCCTCATATTATAGTCTAGAAATAAAAGAAGGGTACACTAAGCTCTCAGTCGTCCTTTGGGCCATTTCCACAATCTGATCAACTATAATCTATCCCACATTAATCTGAAGACCATCCAAGATGGTAGCGATAACAAGTACACGGTATAGAGTCACCTCTGTGCCATGTTAGAAGGAATGACTTGAGCACAAATCATGAAAAGCCAACATCCAGCTCCACCCTGAACTCATGTGAGTTAATTCCTTCATACAAAGTGAACCACTCGGGAGGAACCCTATTATGCAACTTATCCACTAACAATTGAGTGCCTAACTCTCTATATCTATCCTTATACACCCTATTGTTACCATCTATCAATCCATAGATTGTATTAATAGTAGTTGGGTTGAAGTAGACTATCACACCTCGAATCATGGTAGCCACCTCTTCTCCAAAATTTGTATCCAAGACATTGGCATAAAACTCAGCTACTATGGTATGATTTCCCTTGATATGTTCATCATCAAAGCATTGCAATCCTGAAGTGAAGTCGGCCAAAGAAATCCGGTATCTTTTCATCCACTTTATCCAAGCAAACCCCCCTTTCTCTTATCATGGGCCGACTCAAATACTCATAATATTTTACGGCACATTTTTGGTTGAGAGGAATCATCTTTGATCAGAATAGGCTTCTTCTCCAACCTCTGGCCAGATTTCATTCTCATGAAGTGTGTTGTCGGGATCTATGTTTACCCAATCAAACCTACAATTCAAACTCAACTTGAAAAAACATCTTATAGACATTTAAATAATGGGTTAGGAAGAATTTATGTCTAGAGAATTGATTGGAAAAAGTTTTGATTAAACAGTGAAATATTGTTATTTTTGATCAATTGACAACTGTTCTCTGCATTTGTGGCTACGCTGGCACAATCGCGGGGTTCTAGCTACTCTAGGATTCAATGTTCCCAAGAGATTATCCACGTCCGTGAAGAGCCACTAATTTTTGTAAGCATCACAATCGCGGCATCGTGTCTGCGTTCGCGGATAGTAGTTGTCACCATCCTCAAATTCATAGGGGTGTTTCTAGAAACAAGTGGGGGGGGGGTACACTATTATAGCAAAATTTCAACAAGATGTCATATTCCATTCTATCCCCAACAACATAAAATCACACCCTAAACAACACTCAACAGTTCAGCATCTTTTTTCAAACGATTTTTCAACATATTCGGCAAAAAATTTGTATCCTAAAACACCCAAACATGGGATACAACAATAACAACTAGTCATGCAAAGAACACATGAAATGGAGAGTGATCATAACTTTGACAGTATAGCAATATGAAAGGAAAATTAAACACTTAGGATTCACTACTGTCAAGCCATTTTCATGGCAGCACACACAGTTCCATTGGTAAAGGAGAATGGAGAAGGAATAGGATAGACAAACCTCTGAGTGAAGAACCAAAAAAAATGAAGAAGAAGGAACATGGGCTTTTCATGAAGAGCTTGTGAGAGCACGAATTTTAGAAACCTATTTACCTCACTCTATTTTTGTTCAGGTCTGTGTTTTTCTTTTTCTGAAAATTGAAGACAAAGTTAAAAGTGACTTGTCTTTTCATTCAACTGCACCTATCAGCTTCTCCACCTTCATGGACAATTACGTACGATCACACATCATCGCTAATTGTACATTTCATATTCGCGGACCTAGATCACTTTCGCGGAGCTTTGCTAAGTGCCAAACCTAGGCCAACGTTTCATAACTTTGGGCCATTACAAACCTATTTGGGCAATCCAACATTCATTGTTGGGCAATCCTTGAGCCCAGAGTGTGCTCAAAGTAGCCCATGTTTATCCTTTTGTAATTTTGTTTGGTCTTTCCACCCATTTCTTCCACTACAAACATTTTGGAACTTCAAAACCACTACCAAAGAATTGAAAATTGTGAGGGTTAGCTAAAAACCAAAAATTAAAATCAAATTCTAAATATACAAAAATAAAAAAAATTATTAAAATATGAAGAAAATTATTCACCACCCTTTTTTTATTCCACTTTGAGGCAATGAATATTCTCCCCAATTTCAAGATAATTTTCAATTTAAGAACTTGGGGACAGTGATGAGAGACAATCGACACTTTTCATAGATCTCTCCACTTTGTGGACTTGAATTATCTATTCAACTTAACATTAACTTTCTTTTTTGGCTCCTCGGGTAGACATGGGAGTGTCAAGAGGCCATATTCGAATTAATCTCTACATTCTTGGACCTCCTAATAGGCAACACTCCCAACTTCCAATGAACTAAAGTTGCCCTTTATGATTTCCATGGCTTTTTCTTGCAACATTAGTATCATCTCCTCAACCTTGGCGTCTTGGATGATTATTGGTCTTGATGACATGCATTGGTCCCATATCTCTTCTACATGAAGCGCCACTCCTTCTTTGTGAGACACCAATTCGTCGTTAATCACCATTGAACCGAGAACCTAACTTATTCTGTTGCTTAGTTTCAAGTCTACCTCAAAAACATCAACTTCCCATGACAAGCAATTTCTTGAGATTATCCTTCAAGTTGAGAAATTAGTGCTTTGAAACAACCCCAAAAAGTGCCTGAAAATGTGCCTCGAAAGTGCCCGAAATATTGCTTTCCATATATCTAAATATTCATTTGTTATTTCAAAAATTCGACATCATATTCTTGTTTAGGGGGTCAAATTAAGTGGGAAGTGTGTCTACCCCAAATTTTAGAGCAACTGCATCAAAATCCAAAAATCACAAAATATGTTATTTAGGAGGGTCAACTTTGAGGGAGCATATCTCTTAGCACACAAAGACCTATGTGGCCCATGACCTATCAACTGAAGTCACTTTGAATTATCCTTCAAACGCACTTTGTTTCACCTTATTCTGAGTTCGGATGAAGGATTTATGCGCATTTTTGTAAAACTCATTCGTGCAGAAAATGCTAATTCCAGTATGGTTTTCGTATCGCCTCTGCGATGCGCCCCTATGTTTTTGGTGCCTGTTTTAACTTTTTTGGTCCACAACATGTAAATCTTGGGACTAAAGGTTCCCACACTTGGAAATACATATAATTACCCTTATTTTACCCTCATATCATCCTAAACATTCCCCAAAACTCACTCAAACATTTTGGCCTCATATTCACCCTAAATTCAAGTCCCAAAATCAAGATCAATCTCAAGGATTTCTTCAAGGATCTCACTTAAGATTCAAGGCTACATTAAAGTCTTCTTCAAGAATTTCGCAAAAGCTAAGGTATGTGGTTTTGAACCATTGGATCCTTCCATCCATGGTGCCTAAACCTCTTTTACCTAATATTGCATGATTCAAAGTGATTTTACATGTGGGTCTTGAATATTGAGAAATTTACTACACAGTGATTTTAATTTATGAAGGTATGATGGTTTTAGCATATTTTAAGCTTCAAATCTTGGATTTAATTTTGGATTTGATGAGGGGTTTTGATATGAATGTCTTGGGGTATTGCAAGGTGTTGATTAAATATTTTGCCACTGATTTTCCTGCATGATTTCACAAGTTGCATGCTCTTTTACCCCCATTACACTCCCCCAAGATGTTTGATAAAATATCCGGTTATGGTTTCTTTAGGAATTAAAGTTTCAAAACAAGAGATATGATATGAATGATGTTATGATGATTATATGATGATGAAATGATGATTAAATGAGCTTAGGAAGATAATTGTTCCTATATGAGCTATTACATTACAGCTTATGATGAATCCTATATAAAGTGTTGCATAGACCATGCCGAACCCAGGGGAAACAGGCCGGGTAATCGGATGGGGGTTTATACTCATTCACTAGGGTGATGGATGAGATCATCACCAACATAAATGAGGGGTTTATTTATCATTCACTAGGATGATGGGAGCGATGATGACCAACCTAACGAGGGGTTTGTACCTTTGAGAGCTAGCTTAGTCTCATCTTCACATATGATATTCTATATGAGCATGATTTACTTAGTATGTTTTACTTATGCATGATTTACTTGTTATATGATATTCTATATGAGCATGATTTACTTAAGCTCTCCCTTAGTCCCTCTTGCCCTTACTTTTATTATATATGTCTTAGTATGTTTCCGCAATTAAGGATGTATAATGATATGCTATGAAGATTGTTTGGGGTTCCTTTAGGTTTCTTATTCACCGATCATGTCTAGTCCCTAGGCTTGGGTCGTGACAAAGCTGGTATCAGAGCACTAGGTTGATAGATCCTCAAAATCCAACACACTGCATCGGTTAGAGTCTTATTCATGGTTGTGTTATGCACCACAACTATGTGTAGGGGGCTATGAGACATTTTAGGAAATGTTTCCCTTCTTCATGGTCTATGTCTT
>JAOTQR010088792.1:0-34034 GCA_025774065.1 Solanum ossicruentum
TGTGAAAGGAGAGGGGGGGGGGGGGGGGGGGGGAGGGGGGGGGGGGGGGGAGGGGGGGGGGGGGGGGGGGGGGGGGGGGGGGAGCTAGTGAAAAAAATTAACTTCTTTCAAATTTTTTATTGGGGCGGACATAAATATCAGGAAATCAAAAAATCGAACCAAACCAAACTAATTCGGTTCTTCGGTTTGGTGTCGGTGTTCTTTTTTCAAAAGTTCATTTCTTCGGTTTGGTGCTCGATGTAGGGTCACAAAACTTTAGTATACCAAAAAATGTACTTTTATTAAAACAATTTAAAAATTATATATAATATTATATCAATAAATAAAATTATTATATAAATAAAATTTAATAATTTGGTAAAATCGAACCGAAGAATAAAGGTGTGCATTAGTTTGTTCGGTTGGAATTTTTGTATTATCGGTTTGGTTTATTGGTTTTTGGTTTTTAAATATTGTAAGCTAATGACAAATCAATAAGATATTTTTTATCGATTTTTTATTTAATGGTTTTGGTCCTTGACGGTTTGATTTTTGGTTTACTCAATAAAAAAATATTCATAAAATAAATATTTCACTTCTCTAACAATTTGACACAATACGATGATATATAGTAAAATAAATCAATTGAGTACCTAAACTTAATAATATTCAATATTTGACCTCGAAACCAAGCAAATACATTACTTACGAGTATCGATTTAATATCAAGTGATGTTGAATTATTAATATTTGTTATTTATAAAGGGTGAAAGTAGCAAATTATTATAGTCTTAATGGTTTATCGGTTTACCCCATAACTCAATATTAAAAATCAAAATCGAACCAATAACCTAATCATTTTATTGTAAAACCATTAACAATCTGTTAACCTAATAACAATAAATCAATAACGTTTATTTCGATTCGGTTTATCGGTCTATTAGATTGTCGCACACCCCTATCAAAGAACCGAATGCCCACTCCTAGGTGGTGGTAGCGAGTCCGAGGAGGGGAGGTTACAATGGAAGTTGGGAGGTGTGGTGAATTTTTCCTTTTCATTGAATTTTTCTTGATATTTTCTAATTTACAATTGGGGGTGATAGAGGTGTGGGTAGGGTGGGATGAGGGTTGTAGGTGGGGTGGAAATGGGAGGGTGATAGTGTATGGAAGTAGAAAAAGTTAAATTTTTTTATGAAAAAATAACAAAAATAATTATTTGGGATTAGGATTAGGGTAATGGGGGTTAAGCATTAACAATCTAAATTTGATTTAAGTTTTGTTGGCGTCAAGATAATATAGTGGGTTGGAACCATTTTTATCCAAGCCACAGTTGACCAAATCTATATTTACCCATATTTTTATAGGAAAATTATAAAAGTACATGACATATTTGATCCAAATCTTCAATATTCCCTTCCATTTAAATTATTTACAGAAATCCCATTTTTTTAAGATTTCTCCTTCATTTTTAAGGGTGGGAGTCAAGTTGCACAATAAAAGATGGTGGAATTTATTGCAGATACTACTAAGGAATTTTATAAAATTTTAGGTAAAATGTCTTGGAAATTTTATCCTAAATTATAAAGAGTCACAAGGCCTATGACCTACCAAATCCAAGGTATGCAGGTCTAATTTCCAACAGACTAAACGGTTTGTTCATATAATCTCACAATAGGGAGATGTGTGCATTTTTGTGAGACTATGCAAGCAAACGCAATGACAGGGGTCCCTCTCAGATTTAGATATGTTTGGATTTATAAACAGCCATTACTTTCATTTTTTCCTTTTAGAATAACAAGAGAACCATTCCCAAGAAATAGCCTATCTGCCTTTATGAGGCAGTGGTAAGGTCTGCGTACATTCTACCCTCCCTAGACCCCACTTGTGGGATTCCATTGGGTATGTTGTTATTTAAAGTTGTTATCACAACAAGAGAACCATAAAAATAATCAACCTACCTTCCAAATACACCTAGGACACTTAGATTCTCAACTCTAAAGTTGAATGGGAATCACTCTACACCGTGAGCTCATCATTATGGTATAATTTTCTTGTTAATTTAGGCTCTGGGGGCTATTATTTAAAGAGGAAGATTCTAAGCATTTTATAGCATTTTTGTAGAGATAATATCTTTTTTACAACCCCCCTTTGTAATTTTATGTCCTAGTGTCATTTTAATGGATTTTCAAGCCATATTATGATAAATTTGATATGGTGGGTGCAACCAACCTCCTTTTCTTGGTTATTTTTGGCTATTGTTGTTGTTTATCATGATGTTATGGTGCGGGAGACGATGGAGGTGTTGGGATTATTTTGACAGACTAGTTGCTTGGTTTTTCTTGGTCTTTTGAAAGGAAATGTTATTACTTGTTAGGCTAGTTAACATTGTTTCAAGTATGGAATTGAACCCAAATTTGAGGTATATGATCAAGCCGCTGTAAAGATCAATATACAAGGAAGGTTTCAAGATTTTTGGTGTGAACCCCACATTCTTGATTTTCGCCCCTAGATTTGGTTTAAGTACATTTCTTATGATTTTAATATAAAAATGATTGTATTGACAACATGATCATATTTCTGACAGCTTGGCATCATTTTGAGAATGTATAAAAGGGTAAAGTTCTAGTAAAGTGCTTAGGTACACATGCAATCTACATGCAGGTAGCCTACCATCTTTTCCTTCTTTTAGATTGAGTTGAACATGTGAATATTGCCTGGGACAACATAAATAGTAAGTAGGGGATTGGTTAAAGGCCATACATTTCGACATAATTATGCTAGATGCTTATATACACGTCTAAATTGTTGTGTAACGTGTTCAAAACACTTGGGGTTGGTATTCTAGTTTTTATAAGATTATTGATTATTTGGACTGACAAAGTATTCGTTGACATGTTGAGACTAATGAGGGTTGTTATACAGGTTATCTGATATACTGTTATGACACTTTGATTGTGTATTTATTGTCTAATATATTTATGATTATCTATTATTGTTAGGCCTTAGTCTAGGACTAGGCTAGTGATATCTTAAACCTACACTAATCAGGATCGTTAGACAGCTATATCATATCCGGTGTGACTTGAGAAATGTAGATCATCCTTGTAGATCGAACTAGAAGACTTGAGTCTATAGAGTTGAGCATAGATGGGTTATGATGTAAGGGGACCGATGATGTCAGTCTTTTTATGACCCGAAGCCTGGAATTTAGGCATGACGCAATAAATAGGGAACCCCAAGGGACCCCAAACAAACCTCTTAAGCATACATGGAACATCTTTTGTTTTGCAAAAGCATAGACAAACAATATACAAGTAATAAATAGTTCTATGGGAAGCGGGGCTTTGTACTTATGCTATGGGGATGTTATGGGGAAGAAGATTAGCATAGATCGCATAGCAAGTAAAGTCTAAGGAGCGGGTAAGTATGACTCATGCTATGGGGTAGATAGAGACTTAGGACTCTCATCTCATCACATCAACAAGCATCAACACATAGAGGGAAGTAAGGACTAAGGGAAATCTTCAATAATGCATAAGCATAAGTAGATTCAAGCTCATAGCATGTACGTCCATATCCTGATCCAACAGCACCTCTAACAAAGAGTGGAACAGAGGCCAAGACATCTCCTCGGCTCACCCTCAAAAGATAAATATCCATAATTAGATAAGCCTTAATTGTCCTCAGATATGGAGGACTCACCAATAGCGAATCTTCAAATAAACCACTTATCCATGTGGAGGAAAAAGATGGATAGGAGCTCTGGTCCCTATATGGTTAGATCATGTAGGTAAAAAGTATGTGTTAGTACTTAAAATATACAAAGTATGCGGGTGCAAATGCAACATGGACCATAAGCCATAATTAAACAATATGCTTATCATAAACAACAGATTTAAGCTCAATATGTCATGCATGCTCAATGCCTTAATCAAGATATATATGAAGAATCATCAAGTTAGGATAGCATACATAGATGGGAAGGGGCCATAACCAACATATACGACCAAGCAAGCTACTACTTTGAATCCCAACTTTCCCTCAATATTGGACTAGGTTGTCTACTTTGACAAGGTAAACCAAACATTCATCTTATGAAAACTCATCCATTTTAAAAAATGCTTCATAAAAACCTTCCAGGAGCACCACCTTTTTCGGCTAACATATGATAAGAACCTTACGAGAAACACACCCTTTTTGGTATTTAATTAACATATGGCGTACAGGAACTTCACCCTTTTTGGTCAATCGTTAATTCAAGAAATATAGACCCATTAACTAATTCACAAACCTATGTTTCCAACATAGTTATACGACAATGGTAATCTACCAAGGTCCACTCGATGCGAGGTCACAACCACAAGGAATAATCAATCATACTTATGGTCATAATATGGAAAGATCATAATATCATAAGATTTTCATAGAGTATCTCTTCAAAACCAAGGCTTCATAATATCAAAGATAGAGACTCATATCTTTCTTAACTTTCACAATATTTTCATATCTCATAACATGCATAATAGCCCTTTAAATTGATAACATTCATAATTTTACATATCTTGCCATAATGTCTTCATCATCATAGAAGCTTGGTACAAAACTTTAGTTAAACATGGTTAGTATGCTATATGCCTTATATCATACATAAGTCAAGATTTAGGACATGAGGATAGTAAATAAGGTCCATTTCAAATCATTCAAAGTAATCCACCATAACACTATGAAACCTAGTTTGGGCTTCCTAATCCTCATAAAAATCCATAAAATTTCATAGAGAATTTCAATGTGATATAATATACGAAGGTACAATACCATAAATTATTCCATGATATCATCATATAAAACAGTGCATGAAACATCAATAAATTTCCATAACTTGAAAATATATGAGAAAGAAGAATGGTTGAGCTTTGTGGGGGAAAGATCACCACAAATCAAAACTCACATACCTTGGTGTGATTTAATAGAAGAAATCTGACTTTGGAAGTGGAGAAAATCAAAACCCAAGCTTGCACTCTTATCTTGAAGCCTTGAAGAACTTGGGAGTATTTTGGAGAGATTTGGACATGAGGTATTTTAGAATGAAGGAGAATGGAATAGATTAGGGTTGTTTTAAGGTTGAAAAAGGTCTTTTAGTGGCTTAAATGGTGTAGCTTAGACATAGAAATTTAGGAAAAATAAAAATTTCCCTCTTTGAAATTCTGTCAAATAGGACCACAGGACCCTGATTACAGGTCATGGTCTAATCCATGAGTCGTAAAAAGGGGTTTTATTTGGTAATATGTTAAACCCTTAGAGATTTTCTCAAATTTGAACCCAAGATAGGATATATAGTGCATCAACCAATGTACAGCCTGGTTGGTATCTCGTACTCCCAACTTCAAAAATCAATATTTTTACCAAGTGTGGCCATCATTCCCATGAGCACAAGTTTTGGCTTGTGGAACAACTTATGACCCATAGAACCCCTCGTGGAACTATTGATACTCAAAACATTTCCAGAATTCATTCCCTTTGCACTTTTCATACATTCCACAGGTGGGGCCTTACAACCCTAGCAACTCAGAGTAAAGTCTCATGGCCTGAACTTTTCCATACATGATTACACATCCACCTAACATGAAAGTGTATAAATAAGGACAAGTTACTCTTTACACAACCCTAGCTAAAGGCTATATAGTTAAAGTCCATACTGCAAAAGATTATTGGGTTAAAGTCCACATATTTAAAGTCTACACCATTAAAGGCAGCATTGATGGGGCTCATTTTAGACTAATTCGAGCCTAAGGGACAAGACAGACCAATGGACATATTTGACCTTATCATGGTAAAGTGTAGGACATAGCTTAGGTAAAATTCTAGGTCATAGCTTTATTTAAAGTCCGAGTTGCTCCAGTTAATATCTTAGTTGCGTCAGCTAAAGTCTGAGCTGCTCCAGTTAAAGTTTGGGTGGTAGCAATAATTTGAGGTTGAGCTAGGGTATACAATTTAGGTTAAAGTCACAATTACTTGTTTCTGTCAAAGTTGTGGTTATGCTTACATGATTGGGTTACAAGATCAGTTTAGACTTGGCACCTCGAAACACATACCTATTCACCCTTTCTTGTGTGTGCGTCTACCTTCATGGCTTATGAGGGGGGATTGGTATATAGGCATAGATAGCGGGGATGTAGAACCACCTATATCAATACACAGTCATCCAGTCTCTACTTACTTCCATATTTACCAGCATATGTATCTAGTTCTTGTGATCACACACTTGTAGTGTTATATTTTATTTTATCCCTGCTTTATTTATTGTTCTTACTTAGTCAGCTTATGATACCTTCTAGGTACCATATTTTTGGTATTCACTCCTACTTTCTGTATTTGATTCATGGTGTAGGTCCTAGCACGAGCTAGTAGCATTGACTCTTCTCGTGATAGACGTATACCAAAGACTAGTATGAGCATTTGGACATCCTTGTATCCTTCTGATTTCCTTCCATATTAGTGGTTATATATTGTGACTTGGGACTCTTCTTGTATATTATTTAGTTTTGAATATGTATAAAGAGATATTATGGTTCAGCATAATGTATCGTATCTACAGTAATTTTGTATAGGTCACTTACATGTCCTAGGAGGGGTGTTTTTTTTTTGTTATTATGTGTGTGTGTGTATATATATACACATAGTGTCCTTTTTCTTTCGTGTCAGTTATTTGTTAAATGGTTTTTGTTGTGCTCATTACTTGCTATTTCTGGTTATGGATAAACTTGCCTATTGGGAGTAAGGTTGGTGACATCATGACCTGTAAAGTCGAGTCATGAATAGTTGGTATTAGATCCTTAGGTTCATTGGTGTCGCCATTTTAGACCTATCGGCTAGTAGAGTCCTACAAATAGGTGTGAAGACATCCATGATTTATCTTTAGGAGGCTAAATAATGTATTTGGAATCTTCTCTTGATTGTACAACGCCGTGTATTCATGTCATGATCTTCTAGAATCTCATTTGGCTTATTGTTTTGCAGATATGGCTCGTAGAAGTAGACCTTCGAGCAGAGATAGGGAGGCAACACCAGCTTTGGATTAGGATCCTTCCACAGAGCATATAGAGGAGCATCCAGATGCCCCTGTTCCCCTATAGTCGAAAGGACCCATAGATGTACCACCCCCAATTTCCCCTGTTATAACACCATAGTTCAGGCGGCTATTGCATAAATACTTGCAGCCCTAACGGGTGCACAGTCAGAAGTAACCCTAGAGCCGGCTCCAGTGCTACCAATGCAACCCGTATAGCCTCCAACTCTTGTACTAGTTGAACATCTAGTCCTAGTGACCTCACTAGATGTTGTAGAGGGCATTAGACCTTATGAGATTAGCAGGTGCTTGGGTACTTTCGCTGATAGGGACCTCCAATAATATTAGGGGTGATAGGGGAGGATTGCTACGAGTTTTTGATGACCTATTAGGAGAGGCTGCAGATCATGAGATTATTTAGAGACTAAGGGTGCATATTTCACCTCTTATCAGTCATATGGAGCTGCCAAATAGTTATGGCAAACATATTTGGGCACCAGCCCAGAAGGGTCCCTACAAGTCTAATGGGTCAAGTTTTCTGATCCTTTCTTAGCTAAACTTGTTCCTTAAAGTCTCAAAGACTAGATTCGCAACCAATTTTCTAGAATTGAGGAGGGACTGATGATTATATTAAAGTATGAGGCTAGATTCCATGAGCTCCCCAGTAATGGTATTGCTATATTGCCTATAGAGGAGGAGTAGACCAGATGTTTTAGCAAAGATCTGCGGACTCAATTGGGGATAGAGACATAGTTGTTGGTGATAGTAGCTCAATCCTTTCTAGATAATATTCACCATCGTGTACCATTAAGCATTTGTGTTGTGAAACCCACGGGGCAGCAATAAGCAGGCTCACTATGAGGGAAACTCTAGAAGAGGATGGTCTAGGTTTAGGAGACAATACAATAGGCCCCAATTCAGGTTCCAACAAGGTCATTATAGTTAGTCCATCCAAGCTTTACTGTAGGATTTTCTGATGGCAGTCATCAGTCCAGGATGCTCCTAGATAGAGTGGTCCTACTTGTCCAAGAAGAAGGAGAGAAAAGGATAGAGATGCAGTAGCTACAGATTAAACTAGGTTTTTTAGGTAGCTAGTCAAAGATACAGAGCCTCCGATATAGGGACTACAGGTTATAACAATCGATGAAAGGTTGATTGAGTTTCGTCAGGATGCTATGAGTGTAGTGTATTAGATCATTGGTATCGATGGTGTCCAAGGCAAAGAGAGAGATGTTTGGCTTCTTAGACATGTCTACCACCCCACCATCACCATTAAGAGGTCCAGATTGGATCAAGGCTGCCATAGTGAGTAGCAAAGCTTCGGAGGTGATCAACTAGAGATAGTAGATTAGATAATAGAGGCTATACTAGATGGAGACATCAGGGCAAGTTCTATACAACTCCAGCCCAATCAGAGGCGAAGGTGTATGCTGATATTATCACAGGTATGATTATCTTATGTCAGCAGCCAACAGTAGCTTTATTTGACCCCAGTATACTTGTTCATATATGTCTATCAATTTTGCATCTCGATTAGGGATGAGTTCTGAGCCTTTGTCAGTACCACTTTATGTATCGACTCTAGTAGGTAATTCTATAGTAATGGATCAAGTGTGTAGGTTATGCCTTGGTACTATTCAAAGGAAATACATCGAGTTGATCTATTGTTGCTTGATGTATTGTTTTGATATTATTCTGGGTATGGACTAGTTAGCACCTTATCACGTTGTTCTGGAAGATTATGCTAAGAGGGTGACTTTAGCTAGGCCTACTGTACCTCTAGTGGTATGGTAGGGATCTATTAATTGTGTTGGTTTTATCTCTTATGTTGTAACACCCCACACCTTACATGTACTTGTCCTATGTACATGAAACATGATATGACTTGGTCAAATTAGCACCTATTTTTAGAAGTGCTTGAATCTCAAATTAGAGGGCGATATGTATGTCTAACGTTTATGAAGGTCGAGTGCATACATGTTTTTAAGTCAAATTGAGGAGATTGTGGCCTTAAATGAAGTGAGAGAAGTAGGTGCTTGTAGAACTTAGGAAGCTAGCAGGTGAGTCACTTATTTTCTTAGCTTAAATTTGCTAGCTAGACGGAGACGAGGCCCGATGTTGAATCTGTCCAAGTACGATTATGGATAAAGTCTGTGTTAAAGGTGTAATTTTAGCCCGTATTTTAGCATCATAAATGGACTGTATTTTCAGTCGAATAAGAATATAGAAACAGCCCAAATACATCACAACCCACTTTACTATTTGGGAAAAAACTAAGTGAAGAGAAATTAGGAAAATTGGCAGCCAAGGCCCATCAACTTTGAAACCCATTTAGGCCCAAGTGAAAGGGCCAAGCTACTACATCACCACATAATATGAGGGTTAAATCACACAATAATGTCATCCAAAGGCTCCTTTAAAAAGGTCTTACAAGTAGCACCTTTAAATCATTCCCAACTTGGAAAAAAACAGCCTTCACAAGCTTTCTCTCTACACCTTCTTAACTTTGCAAAGCAGCCACAAGGAGGCTTTTAGGATTCTTCGAGAAGTCCTACACCTTGACGTAAAGGTAAGTAAGAATACTTATGTGTTTAGTATGATTTTCTTATGAAAAACAAGAGACTAGGATGGTTATGTTTATGCTGAAATTTTTGGACAGCATATGTCCTAAGGATTGTTGTGCACTTTTCTTGTTGATTAAGAGACTTTTCTCTTCTTGGTTGGCTGGATTATGAAGTAAAGTTTATGTTTTTAACAAGGTTTAGTTTTGTGGTGATATAACAAGGATGTTGTACCATTGTTACACTCGCTAAAATGAGTGGTTCTACAATATCGTAATTGTGCTCTTCATAGGAACTTGTGGGCTGATAATCGGAGATTGTTGTTTCACATTCTTCATATATTTAGAACTATTTTTGCACTATTTTAGGATTTTTGTTATGTGTATATATGGTGGGGACTATTTGGTTATAGTTGGAACAGGTTTGGAATTGTTAACGTCGAAATGTTGCGAAGGGATGTCATGTTATGCCGCCTATTTGTATGTTGTGTAGAATTGTTATGTATTGTGCTTTTTGGGATGTTGTAAAACTGTTATAGCACTAAAATAGGCTGCACATGATATGTATATGAGTATGTGGATTAGAAAATGCGATTAGAGGTGGAAAGTTTGAAAGAATACGCTCGGGCTTATAATTATATGCTAGCTGCATGTGTGTTATTTTTTTATGAGATTGGGTTGGAAATATATATCTATTGGCTACTAATTATAGTTCTATCACCTACCATATTGTACATAAATATTTGCAAGAAGGGAAGGTTCTCTCGAGGTAATAACGAGGTCGTACAGCAAGGTATGTAAGGCTACTCGATTTCATATTACATGGCATGAAATCTAGATTCTTCCTTGGTACATAGAGGATCATATCAACTCCTACATAACAAACATCATGTCTCCACTCTTTCACATGTTCATATGCTCCCATACATAGTCACTTGTAAACCTGCATACATACTTGGATACCAAGATATAACAGTTCTTTTACTAAATAAAGTTCATGTGTTGTTCAACCTCCTATGCATTTTATTATTTATGTAACCTATTCCTTTCATTATGGTGTTTCCTTTTGTGATTATTTACATGTCATATGATGTATCTACAGTCCTACAGTTCCAATATTATGACCACCAAAAGAATCATCTCAAAAGTAATTGAAAGATGAAGTATATTGCTTTGATGGGTGGTATCCTTAAGGGTGGAAGAATCACCAAGCTCGGGCAGATCCTATAACGAGGGTAGCCTAAGGGGTGAAAGGAAAAGCCTAGCCAGGCCCGATCCCAATATAGATTAACCATTGATCAGTTGGTCATTTGTATTACATGTTGGGCATAGATTATACAGTAAAGGTAAAGTAATAAAAAGAATATAAACTAATGATTCTATAGTATGACTAAAGATGGTCTCTTATCCTTACACTAGTGCATAGTTTTATTTGTGGTTTTACTCCATATATGGTATTTCCTGCCTTACATATTTAGTGCATTATCTCGTACTAACATCCCTTATGGGGCACCTGCATTTCATGTTGCAGGTACAGGTCCTGGTAGCTCTCCCCAGTAGGAGTACAGGATATCCAGCTGTTGTTACCAAGATGCAAGTTGCTTCAGAGCTTTGTGTGTCTAGAGCTTATATTTTTGTATTGTATAGTTAGTCGAGGCGAGGCCTATCCGGAACCTTATCAGTTACTTTTCCTTATCTAGAGGCTTTGTAGACAATGTAAATTAAAGTGTGGTTATGTCTCATACTTTAGACAATGTGGCCCCAATGGCCTAGTCATATGTATTTTCTTTTGGCTTGATATTACTATTTACTTTTTAAAATCATGTTGAATGTAGAAACCTCTTATAATATGTATAGAAAGAGTGTGGATACAGGTTGGTTCTCCCAAGCCTTATAGGCAATGGGTGCTAGTCCGCATAACGAAACTTTGGGTGTGACATATGTCCAAGCCCAGAGGTTGATTTCTACTAGCTATTTAGCATATTTGGCCCATGTCTATGATATTTCAGCTGGTCCCCTTCCATTGATTCAGTTCATATGGTTTATAAGTTTTCAGATGTATTTCATGTTGATTTACTAGGATTGCTTCCTGAGTGAGATATCACTTTTGCCATTGATTTGGAGATGGTCACCAAGCCCATCACTACCCCTACATATCATATGGCTTTTACTGAGCTTGAAAAGCTATTTGTGTAGTTGCAGGGTCTTCTAGATCAAGAATTCATTTGGTTGAGTAGTCATCATTGCATTCTCCTATTCTATTTGTTAGAAATAAGGATGGAACTCTGTGCATGTGCATTCATTATAGGAAATTGAATAAGGTAACAATAAAGAATCATTACTCTTTGTCACGCATTGATGATTTACTTGATTAGTTATAAGGAGTTGTAGTATTTTTAAGATTGATTTGACATCAAACTACCATTAGTTAAGGATTAGGGTGACAAATATTCTTAAGATGTCTTTTAGATGTATTACAACCACTATGAGTTCCTAGTTATGTCATTCGGGCTATCTAATTCTCCTGCAACCTTCATGGATCAGATGACATGTGTATTTAGGCCATACTTGTATTCTTTTGAGATATTCTTCATTGATGATATCCTGGTATATTCTTGGATTCATAAGTAACAGGCCTAACACGTGACAGTTGTACTGTAGACACTAAGGGATTACCGGTTATACACCAAATTTTCCAGATGTGAGTTTTGGTTAGAGGTTTTAACATTTCTAAGGCACGTGGTGTCCAAAGATGGTATATGGTGGATCCAGCTAGGATTAAGGCTATCTATGGTTGGCCTAGGCCCACTTGTGTTATTGAGGTTTAGAGTTTCATTTGCTTAGTTAGGTACTACAAATGGTTTGTCGAGGGATTCTTTAGTATTGCTGAACCACTGGCTCAATTGACTCGCCAGGGTATTCTATTTGTATGGTCTGAGGAGTGTGAGTCTAGCTTTCACAAACTTAAGAATTTATGGACTACAACTCTTATTCTGACACTTTCTGTTGAGGACGAAGGGTTTACTATTTTCTATTATGCTTCAAAGATTCAGTTAGGTTATATTTTTATGTTGTTTAGATGTAGTAAGGTCGAATTATAGCCTATTCCTCTAGATAGGTGCGCCCTCACAAGTGGAACTAATCCACCCATGATTTAGAGTTGACAGCGATAGTGTTTGCACTCAAGAAATGGTGATATTATGTATATAAGGTCTACTATGAGATTTCTATAGACCAGTGCAGCCTACAGTACATTACGAGCTAAGGGAACTTGATTTACAAGTAGAGGCAATGCATTGAGTTGTTACCAAATTATGACCTCTGGGCAAGGCAAACGTAGTGGCAGATGCCTTAAGGTAAAAGGCAATCAGCATGGGTAGCCTAGCCTATCTACCTACCGTGGAGTGACCAATAGCCTTGGACACATAGTCTTTAGCTAACAGGCTAGTGAGGTTAGATATTACTAGCACTAAACTAGTATTGGCTTATGTTGGGGATCATTCCTCCCTATTCGATTAGATTTATGCAAAGAAGTACGAGAATGATGAATTAGTGGCCCGTAAAGATCAGGTGTTATAGACTGGTAGTGGCCAGGCCACTGTAGATTTAGATTTTGTCCACTAATTTGATGGTCGGTTATGTATTACTATATTCGATAGTATACTTCAGTTGACTTTGCATGAGACTCATAATTCTAGGTATTCCACTCACCCGAGCACGATGAGAATATACTAAAGGTTGAGTATTAAGGACCCGAAAAAGAGTTTTAAAGACTACCCATTCATGAGTGGAAGTAGGAGCAGATTACTGCGGATGTTGTGATGAGGTTGCCATAGCCTTCCAGGGGTATTGATAGCATTTGGGTTATTGTTGATCGGCTTACTAAGTCAACTTATTTCATTTTAGTTTAATATTCTTATAGTGTTGAGTGGTTGCCCAGGGTATACGTGTCGGATGTAGTCTATCTCTACAAAGTGTTAGTGTCCATTATATCTGATTGACGATCACAATTTACCTCCAACTTCTGGAGATCCTTCTAGAAAGAGTTGAGCACCAAGGTTAATTTGAGTATAGCATTTCATCCATAGAGCCATAGCCAGTCAGATCTTACTGTCTAGGTCCTTGAGGACATGTTACAGGCTTGGGTATTAGAGTTTGCTGATCAATGGGACCAGTTTTCACTTGAAATTGAGTTTGTCTATAATAATAGTTAACGTTCCATCATTCAAATGGTACTATTTGAGGTATTATATGGTAAGTGTTACCATACTTCTATAGGGTGATTTGAGTCCACAAAGCCTAGGTGATATGGAACAGACTTTCTCAAGGAGGCTTTATCCCATGTTCACATCATTCAGAACAAGTTGAGGATATCCTAGAGTTGGTACCAGAGTTATGTTAACTGCAGAAACCTTTCTTTATGCTTTCATGTTGGTGATCGAGTGTTTTTGTAGATATTGCCCTTAATGAGGATGATGAGATTTGGCTGATAGGGTAAGCTTAGTCCTTGATATGTTGGGCAATTTTATATCCTGAGGACAGTTCGCATAGTTGTCTATAAGCTAGCATTGCTTCCAGCGTACTCATCCAAACATCCAGTCATTCATGTTTCGATGTTATGCTAGTATATAGCACATGATCCACATGTATTGCAGTATGATTCAATTGAGCTAGATAATCAGTTGGCACTTGTTAAGGGGTTGGTGGCCATATTGGCCATAGATATTATATAGCTATCCTCCAGAGTGATATGCATGGTTAAAGTCTAATGGAGGCACCATCTAATGGAGGAGGCCACCTGGGAGACAAAGCAGGACATGCGGGAGCAGCACCTCAGCTTAATTGAGTCCTTAGGTATGCCCTTATATTTACTTTTGAGGATAACAATTTTTGTAGTAATTAATGTTGTAATGTCCCTTTAAATTATTTCTATGTTACTGCACTTTTTTAGCCTATAGAGCATTCCTATAGTGAACCCAAGTCATTTGTGACTTGCTAGCACTAGTAGGTTGGTCAACTTAGAGGTTATGCAGTTATGCCTATTTGGATGTTGGAATTAACTTATACCTTTGAAATATGACTAATACTTCTTAACACTTTCGAAAGGATGTTTTATGAAGTGTTTTATGTGCACAACATTTGTAAGTTAAGGGTAGGAGTCAAGGAAGTTGCACAATAAAAGTTGGTGGAAGTTATTACATATATTGTTAAGGAATTATCAGATTCTACGTTAATTGTCTCATCACTTTTCTCCTAAATTATAAAACCTAGAAGTCCCACGACCCACCAAATTGAAGGTTTATGAGTCTAGTTTCTAATGCACTAAACGGTTTATTCATATGACCTCACAATAGAGAGATATAAGCATTTTGATGAGATTGCAAAAGTAGACACCTCATCATGGGCCCCTCTTAGCTTTAGGTCAGGTTGGATTTATAAAAAGCCACTACATTCATTTTCAATTAGAACAGCAAGAGAACCAAAAAAAAAAAAAGAGGATCAACCCACCTTTCATATACTCTTTGGTCAATTGGATTCTTAACTTGAAAGTTTAACAGACATTACTCTATGTCGCAAGCCCATCATCATTGTACACTTTTCTTATTTGATTAAGGCTCCATTGTTGTTGATATTGATGCAAAAAGGTAAATTATAAGCCTTTTTCTCGGGATTTGTGTGGAGGTAATATCCTTTTTGTAACCGTCCCTCGTAATCTTATGTCCTGGCGTCATTTTTATGAATTTCTGAGTTTTATGTGGTGTATTTGATATGGTAACTGCGGGTAGCCCCTTTTTCTTGCCTAGTTTTTGTTATTGTTGCTATTTATTATGGTGTTAAGGTACGAGAGACAATGGTGGTGTTAGGTTTATTTTGATAGAATAGTTGCTTCCTTTTTCCGATTCTTCTAAAAGGAAATGTTATTACTCGTTCGGCTATTTTACATTGTTTTGAGTATAGAATTGAAAACAAATTTGAGGTATGGGCTTCAGGTAATAAGAATCATTATATAGGTTTGTTTTGGGATTTTGGGTATGGGCGCCACTTTCTTACTTGCTGGCCTCGAATTTGGTTTAAATTCATGTTGTATGATTTTAATGTCAAAATGACTGTATTGATGAGATGATCCTATTTATGACAGCTTGGCCGCATACTGAGATTGTCCAAAAGGGTAAAGTTCCAGTAGAGTAATTAGGGACGCTCACAATTGATATACAAGTAGGCTACAGTTTTTCCCTCTTATTAAACTGAGTTGAAAACGTGAATGTTGTCTAGAACAATATAGATAGCAAGCAGGCAATTTGTTAATATATGTTGACATAATTGTACTGATCAATTATATGCATGTTTGTATAGCTATCTAATGTGTTGAAAATATTTGGGGGTGGTATACTAGTTTGTTGTGATATTCCTTAATATATAGGCTGATAGAGTATCTGTTGACATGTTGAGAATACTAAGGGTTGTTAAACTAGCTATTTGCTATATGGTTGTGGCACTCTAACTGATGTATTCACTTTCTACTGTATTTATGATTATGTGTTGTTGGTGGGCCTTATTCTAGGCTTAGGATAGTAATGCACTAGACCTACGCTATTCAGGATCGATAGACAGCTATATTGTATTTTGTGTGACTTGAGAGGCATAAATACTTGTAGACTGGACTAACAGACTTGATCTATAGATTTGAGCCTAGATAGGTTGTGATGTAAGTTGGCTTGGATATAAGAGGACCAATGATGTCACCCTAGTAACTCATAGTTAAGTCTCATATAATTAAAAGTCTGAGCTTTCCCATACATGATTACACATCTTCCCACTAAGAAAGTGTATAAGCGAGGACAAGTTACTCTTTGTATACCCCTAGTTAAAGGCTATATAGTCAAAGGTTATACAATTAAAGGCTGATGGGTTAAAATCTCCGTAGTTAAAGGTTATATCATTGAAGGCGGTGTTGATGGAGGCCATTTTGGACAAGTTTGAGCCTAAGGGACAAGGTAGACCACTGGATGAATCTGACCTTATACTAGTAGAGTCGAGGTCATGGCCTAGGTAAAAGTCTAGGTCATAGCTTTGATTAAAGTGCGAGTTACTCCGGTTAAAGTTTAAGTTGCTTTGGTTAAAGTTCAAGTTGCTTCATTAATGTCTGACTGGTAACCACAGTTAAAGGCCAGGCTAAGGTACTCAATTTAGGTGAAAGGACCAGTAAGGTGGTTTTGTCAGAGTGTTGGTTATACATGCATGATTAGGTTACAAGCTCAATTTAGACTTTGTGCCTCGAATATCATAGCTATTTGCCCTCACTTGTGTGGGGGTGTACCATCAGGGCTCATGAGGGATCCATTGGCATATTCGCATAGACAGTACGTACTTACATCTACATACATCATTACACAGTCATCCAATCTCTGGTTACTTCTATATTTGCAAACATATGTATCTAGTTCCAGCGTACACTTGTGATTTATATTTTGATATAGCCCTGCTTTGTTTACTGTTCTTACTTAGTTGACCTATGAGGCCGACTAGACACCATATTCCTAGTATTCACCCCTATTTTTTGTATTTGTTTTTTAGTATAGGTCGTAGCACGAGCCAGCAGCTTTGACTCTTCTTGTGAAAGTTGTATATCCAAAGACTAGTGGTGAGCATTTGGACGTCCTTAGATCCTTCCAATATCATTTGGTATCAGTGGTTGTCACTTACCTTATATATTATTTTGGATCCGTGTATATATTTATAACTAAGTGTACTATATTGTATCTATAGTAGTTCTATACAGGTAACTTTTGGGTCTTGAGAGAGGTGTTTTGCTATTCTTATTTTTTTTTGGTGTGTGTGGTGCATATACATACATCTGATGCAAGTTTTCTTTCATGTCAATTATTTGTTAAAAGGTTTCTGTCCTGCCTATTATTAGTTATTGCTTATCGGGGGTAAGGTAGGCCTCATCATGACTAGTAAAGTCGAGTTGTGACATATTTTCTCGTTATTTCATTAGTTTCAAGTATGATCAAATTAAGATTTTCATGTCCTTTATTTCAAATGTTATTATTAGTATTTGTTATTATGTTTATATACTGGAATATGCATGAATTACTCCATTTACATGATTTACACAAATTTTCTTATAATGTTGTGATGCATATGGAAATTATGAATGGGTTCTTTCAATTATTATCCAAATGGCCTAGGATTATGAATGTGTCTACTTTACTTTCATGATTTTAAGCTTATTGAATGTTAACCTATGTTGCCCTATTTAATTTATCACATTATTATAATTGTGCATATTTTTATGATGGTGTATCGATGATGGGAGTGCACTTTCCACTTTACACTAATGTTGATGGGGTGTACTGATGATAGGAGCACACCTCCAACTTTACACCCGTTATTATGGTGTACTAATGATGGGAGTGAACCTCCCACTTTACACTTGATATGGCTAGCGTATATATAACAATAGCGCATCTTCCATTTTACACTTGGTATGAATTGTACTTACTCAAGTGGAACTATGAGATTAGATTAAGCTTATGGTGAGATAGAAGTATGAATTATGATGATTTATGACAAGTATGACTTGTATGCTTATAATATGTATTTCATGGGATGTTGATTTAGAATTGAGAGGACCTTGGGATTGAGCTCATCCATTAGTTGAGAAATGGCTCGTTGTAGTAAATCTCATTATCCCATAACTAAATGCCACTATAGGATTTATGATTTTCCTATATGTGATACTAGTGGATCCACATAGCTTATGATATCTAGAGTTTTATCTTGGCAACTAAACTCTCATAATGTCCTCACCTTCGTGGCTAAATTTGGTTTTGTTATAGAGATTGGTTGGGTGAGTGCTCATGCTTTGGGGATAAAACCACTATCATCTAGCTGGTGAACTAGGGGTAGGCCTTAGCCCCCGCTTAGTTTATTACTTGGAGTCTTCTTGGACATAATGTATGACTTTAGTGAGTTCGGTACTTCATATGCTTTTATGACATAATTTATGTTTATATCTTAGCTTTTGCTTATGTATTTCACTCATTATCTATGAATGGTTATGATTTTCTAAGAAGGTTATTTTGGAGTTCCCTTGGAGATCTCATTCATCATGTCCCACTTAGGGCCTAGCTTGGCTCATGACATTAAAAGCCTAGAAAATAATTTATAATGGGTGTATCTATCATATTGTCTAGGATAGTAATATGAATTCCAAAGACCCTACTCTTGAGTCAGTCCCCATTGTAAATGAATTTGATGATTTGACTAGTTTTCCTTTCCAAAGAGAAATTGATTTTGGCACAAATCTCCTTCTCGATGCCCAACTTATTTTTGTTCCTCCTTACTGTATGGGCCTGATAGAACTTAAGGAGTTGGAGGAATAATTGAAAGAATTGTTAGATAAGGGTTTCATAAGGCCAAGTATATCACCATGATGGCTCTTATGCTATTTGTTAGAAAGAAGGATGGATTACTACTAATGTGTGTAGACTAATGACAATTGAATAAGGTTGCCATAGAGAAAAAATATCTCATTCCAAGAATCGATGATTTATTTGATCAACTCCAAGGTACAAGTTACTTCTATAAAATGGATTTCCAATTTGATTATCACCAATTTAGGGTAAGAAAGTATGATATTTCAAAGATGTCATTTCAAACAAGGTATGACCATTTTGAGTTTCTAATTATGTCATTTGGGTTGACTAATGTTCTCTCTATCTTTGTGGACTTGATGAATTAGGTTTTCAAATCATATATTGACATGTTTGTGGTGGTATTTATTGATGACAAATTGGTTTATTTTTGAAGTGAAAAAGAACATATAGATCACTTGAGAATTGTGTTGCAAACTTTGAGGGACCAACAACTATTTGCCAAATTTAGTAAATGTGAATTTTGGTAGAGGTCCATAACATTTCTTAGCCATGTTGTTTTCGGTGATGGTGTCATATTTGATCCAAAAAAATAGAGACAGTGAAAAATTAGCCTAGAACATTGTGTCCTTTTGATATATGAAGCTTTTTGGGCTTGGTCAGCTATTATAGAAAGTTTGTAGAAGGATTTTCACCTATTGCAACACTTTTGACTAAGTTGAGCTAAAAGAAGGTAAAGTTTCAATGGACAGATGAGTATGAGATAAGTTTTCAAATATTGAAAGACTACCTTACATTGGCTCCTATTTCTAATTGCATGTTCGAATTATGGTTTATTATGATACCTCATGCGTTGGATGGATTTTGTTTTGAACTCAACATGGCAAGATCATAGCATATGCTTTAAAAATAATTTTAAATATTCTTCGTATCCCCAAAGAGATGGATTATTGCCATTGTACCTTAGTTGTCAAAAAAAGCAGCACAAATAGCCTTAAAGTACTGTTCCATGCCCCAAAGATCTTCGAGCCTTGGCATTTTAATTCCCGTTGAATAACTATGGTTATTCTCTTCATTCTCCATATAAGTTCCTTATTGTTTCAACTACAAACTATGAAAAATGATCCCTCCTTATACTGCTTGTCATTCGTTAGCTACTCTAGTTCTCACTCTGAGTATTCTGTTCATTCGGATTCTCCATTCTTGTTAGGTTGGTACAGTGGCAGGCGAAATCTATCTCTCCTTTTTTTATATTGAGATAGATTTTTGCCCTACCACTAGTGGTTACTCCCTTATTGAAGCACCCCTTTTCCATTCATAGAGAGATCCAATCGTTAAAATCAATTAAAAATAAAGCCATCATGGACCAAGATTCCCAAGGAAAAATTAAAGTTGTATGAATGAAATTATCTAACTAATGATATTGAATTGGAAGTGGTTATATTTGCCTTGAAAATTTAATGTCATTATCTTTATGGTATACATGAGATATATGCACTAACAATAAAATCTTGCAACATTTGTTTAACCAAAGGCATATAAACCATAGGCAAACAAGGTGGCTTGAGCATTTAAAGGTCTATGATATGAATGAATTGTATCATTCGGACAAGACAAATATTAGTCAGAAGTCAATGGGTAGCATTGCTTATGTTGTTGGTGAAAAGAAGAATGTCATGACTGAAGCCTAGTGCCTAGACATGACACGACACAAGGGAACCTGAAGAGACCCAAAGCAAGCCTCTTAGAGCATCATTACATATCCTTGGTCGTAGAAACAATAAATCAAGCATCAATAGATAAAAGAATGGGGGAATCAGGGCTAAGGAAAAAAACTTCCATATCATCATAATCAAGAGACAAGAGTCAACTCATATCATGGATACATAATATTTCGAACAACCACCTCTACTACATAGATAAGAGCGGGGGCCAAGACAAATCAACCTGGCTCACCCTTATAGTCAAATAGAACGTAAAGAAGAGTGTCTTAATACATAACAAGAGAGAGAGAGAGAACAAGAGAGAGAGAGAGTAGACTAAGGTCCCCGAAGTAGAGGATTCACCAACTAGCTTGAGTAGCGCTAAACTAACTACGTGGAGGAGGATGATAAACTTGAGCACCGGTTCTTACTTGGTGACATCATGTAGGCATAGATTATGTGTTAGTATGTTTAAATGTACTTAGTATATAGGATGTAATGTCACAATATATAGGCATCATAATCAAAATGCATAATATTAAGCAATATGCATGATATACAATATATGACTTGTATGATCAATGCTTAAAGAGTAACTCATGCTCATATAGGATAACATATGGGTAGAAGAAACCAAGCAAGCTATTGATGCTATAAACCCTTTAGTGGTTATGTGGTATAAACCCCTCACATGTTTGTTGATAATCACACCTTATCAACACGGCGACGAAGTATATACCCCTCGCATGGCAGATGAGTATAAACCCCCAACATGGTTAACCGGGATCTTGTCCCCCTAGATCGTGTGTGGTCTAATCCAATACTTTATATAGATTATATCATATACATAAGCTTATTTTATCATCAAATAGTTATTCATATCATATCTCATGCTTTGGACCTTCAACTCCTTAATAAACCACATTCAAACATTTTATCAAACACTTAGAGGGTGTGAAGTGGTAGTCTAAAACCATGCAAATTAGAGATTCAATCATGAAAGAAAACCTATTGTAAAACCATCAATCAACACCTTGCAACACCCTCAAGACATAACCCCTTCTCAAATCTTACAATAGATCAAAGATTTATAGCTCAAAACATGGCAAAATAGTCACAACTTTACATAGCTTTAATATAGTGTGTAGTGAATTTCATATGATCAAAACCCATTTGTAAATCAACTTTAAATCATGCAATTTATGTAAAAGATGTCTTTGGTATCATGAGTGAAAGGAACCACGAAAGAAACCCACATACCGTAGCTTATAGATGAACTGGGTGAAGATTGGAGATGGAGACTTGAAGATTGAACAAGAACCTTGAAGAAGAACCTTAGCTTGGGAAGAGGCCTTAGGACATGAATTTGGGTGTGAAAACATGGCTATGTATTTTGAGTGAGTATTGGGGAATGTTTGGGATGATATGAGGGTGAAATAACGCTAAGTATAGGTAAAAACATGTTTGGGAACACTTAAGCCCAAGATCCCAAAGCCTTGGACCAAGATAGAAATAACTGGCAGTGAAATACACAGGTCCACAATGCGGGCTTGTCCTGGAGGCTAAATTAACACATGTCCGCGACAGCTGCGCATCGCGGATCATCTCTGGAAATTAAAAATTGTGAAAATTAAAATTAATAATCGATTGCCCTAAAATTGGGGTTAGACCCTTTTCCCCCTAATTTTGACCCCTTGAACAAGAATATGAAGTCGGATTTTCGAAATAAAAAATGAATATTAAGATATATCGAATTTAAAATTTTGGGCATTCTGAGCCACATTTATGGGCACTTTTTATGGTCGTTTCAAAGAAGTTGACTAAAGATATCCACTAATCGTCAAGTTTGGGGTTTAAGCTTAAGTGAATCTAATGAGAGTGGTATTCTTGTTCATAATAGCTTGGAATGTGGTGCCGAATGTAAAAGCAAAATAAGACATGGATCTAGATTTAATCGAGTTAAAGAAGTTGAGTTGTTTTCCCATAAAAAGATTGAAGTTTTCTCCAAAGGGGGAGATGGGTACTTTGTTACCAAGGCAGTTATGTGTTTCAAATGTTGATGGTCTAAGGGAGATAATACTAGGTGAAGTCCATAAATCTTAGCATTCCATTCATTTGGGATCCACCAAAATATATAGAGATTAAAAGAAGTGTATTGGTGGAACAGTATGAAGAAGGACAAAGCAAGGTTTGTGGCAGAATGTCCAAATTGCCAATAAGTGAAAGTTGAACATTAAAGACTGGGAGGCTTGTCGAAGATATCAAAATTCCTACTGGTAAGTAGAAAGATGTGAATATGGCTTTTCTAATGGGTTTACCTCGTACCCATAATTAACAGGACTCAATTTGGGTGATAGTAGATAGGATGGCGAAATCAACCATTTTCTACCAGCTAAGACTTTTTAGAGTGCTAAGGATGCATATTTGAGCACTGGAAAAATTTCATGGTGTACCCTTGTCTATTATTTAGATTGTGGTATTTAATTCTCTTCCCACTTTAGGAAGTCCTTTCAAGGCGGTCTTAGTACCAAGGTTCAGCTAAGAATCATTTTTAATCCTCAAACTAGTGGAAAAATTAAGACAAAGATTAAAACCCTGGAGGATATGCTAAGGGTGGTGTTCTTGATCTCAAACATAATTGGGACGATCACCAACCATTGATTAAAGTTGCATACAACAATAGCTTATCACTAATGTAATCAGTGACTCCTTTTAAGCCTTATATGAAAGAAGATGTGGTCCCCGATGGATGGTTTAAAGTAGGTGAAGTTGCCTTGATTGGTCCTGAGTTAGTGCTTGATTCCATGGAGAAGGATAGATTTATAAAAGAAAGACTTAATGTTTCCCAAGGTCACAAAAGTCCTATTTGGATAAAAGAAGGACGAAACTCGAATTTGATGTGGATTATTGAGTCTACTTGAAGATTTCTCCAATGAAAGGTATTATATGATTTGGAAAGAAGGAAAAACTTAGTCCTTGGTATGTAGGCCCATATAAAATTATAAGTCATATTAGTAAGGTGGCCTATGAACTCGATTTGCCATGGGAGTTAGCCTCGGTTCACCATATATTTTATGTATCGACAAAAACAATAATATACCCAGTGAAATCCCACAAATGGGGTCTAGGGAGGATAAAATGCATGCAGACGTTACCACTACCTCATAGATATAGAGAAGTTATTTCTAGATGACCCTCATCTCAAAAAATATCAAGCCCTTCCCATCCATCCTAAGGTATCTAGTTATTCATCCACAAGCCCTGTGAATTTCCTAAGTCAAATTCTTGCATGTCATGTCAGATGCATGCATAACCATGAAACCAATTTTAAATTATACTCATATTGCATTATCTCATTGATGAAGGGTTTTTAGTATACACTCTATCCTACTTAAGCAAAACGTCTCTCATTTGAGGATAAATCTTTTCAATGGGAGATATGTAATATCTCAGGCATTTGAAGGTGAACTATGATAGAATAATGTAAAATATTACAAAAATGGTCTTGATGGAGATTTAGGACAAGTATTTCATAAAATAAAATTTTTAAAATTTGTTTTATCCAGAAGAGCCCGCAACAGAGGTGCATCACCAACCTGCTCCAGGTTAGTTCCAATTCGTCCTATATAAAAATCCAGTCATGATGAATCATCTCTACATTGGTAACTTGTTCTACCGTTGTACTTTAGTTTCAGTTTTTACATGGGGTATTTTGGCCTTCTTTTTACTATTAGTTAATACTCTTGGATGATTTTTGAGACGAAATTATATTCTATTAACTACCCTAAATCTCTCAAACTCTCTTATTCTCACTCAATTTCCAATTCACAAAACTTTCTCTCTAGAAAAATCCCCCAAATGCTTTCTGCCTTCTCAAGCAAGGCTCTATTGAAGACCAAGTCAATTTCTTCAAGCTCTAAGAAAATTTCTTCAATTTCCTTTCAAATTCTTGTCCAAGGTATATGAAAATTCAGTCATGAATTCCTTCCGGTGAAAGAGCCCAAATAGTTCTTTACATTTTTTTAATCTAATTTTAGGTATACATTTTATGGGTCTTGTCAACTTGTACTCAATTTCTTAAGTTATGATTAGATTATGATTATTGATGCATTTTAATATGAATTAATGTAAATTGTATTAAACTAATAATTTTTCATAGTAATTTCTAAAAATTCTATCTGGGTTCATGATTCCATAGTGGGTCTTGTTTAATTCTCTTTCAATTGCATGATTCAAGTTTTAATTTATTGATTTATTGGTCCAGTTAAGCATGATTTACATTGAATTTCACGATTTTGATGATTTAAAAGAAATTTTTCTAACAAGCTTTTTAGGGTTCATGATTACGGGTTATTATAATTATGATTTCAATCAATGATTGTCTATTATAATTATGTAATAAATTTTATTAAATTTCATGTTTCAAAAGATTTGAGATCGAACCCACATAATTGTCCTAGTTTATGATGAACTATGATTATGAGGGAAAGAGGACATCACCTACGTTTTATGAAAAGGGTTATGCATGATTTTATGGAAGTCTTAAAGGAATGACTAAATGTTGGTGAAGATTTGATCATCCAATGATGGATTCTAAATGTGATGAGGACAATTCTCACATTAATAAATCACCAAGGTTTTAAGGAGTTATTATATATGAATAATGATTTTCAATGACTCAAAGTTATGATTGATTTATGAATGACTAATGTATTATGATTTACTATTTCATGAAATTTGACTTTGCGTTAAAGAGGCTTGAGGTTGAGTTTGGTCTAGAATATAATTACGATTATCTTACCAAAGGAATCCAAGTAGAAATCTCTTTTCTGAAATGATGTGCCATCATAGATTGCATTATAGGCCTAGCTAGTGTTCCAATATATAGCTCATGAATGAAAGTACCATCATGGAGTCTGCTTTGGCAAAGTAGACTCTCTCTTCTCGATGTGAGAGTTACATCAAATTCCATGTTATAGCTCACATGGTCTTGATATGGGTTAAGGTTGATCTTTCACAAAATTTATAGGTCTACTTTAAGCTTTACTATGACATGTTTGACCATATGATTTTCAGCTTGTATCTTTTCTCATGCATTACATCATGTTTCTATTATTATGGCCTTTTATATCTTGACTCATGCACTATTCACTTCATGTAATGTATATATGTATATTATGCATTGCCCATATACTTAGTACTAATGCATATTTTATGTCTACATTATTTAATAATCTAGGGTCTAGTATTTCTCCTCCATCAAATGGCTAGTTTGGTTAGAAGTATACTCGAAGAAAGATCTGTGAGTTCTCATGATTCGACAGCAAGTCCATCTTATGTCATAGCTTGTTTTATTGTTCATTATGATACTTTGAGACTTTTTCTTTTCTTCTATTATTGTCTCGAGGGTGAGTTAGGTACACATATTAGCCCTGGCTTATGTTAGACTATATAGTGTCATGTCAGATTGTATTAAGAGTTTATGTTGTCCTTTTTTGTTTTGAATAAGGCTTGCTTCCTTCCTCTTATAATATTTAAATGAGGCTCATTTCCAATTCCCTTTTGTATTAAGAGTTTGTGTTGTCCTTTTTTGTTTTGAATAAGGCTTGCTTCCTTCCTCTTATAATATTTAAATGAGGCTCATTTCCAATTCCTTTCTATATTATGATGACGCTTTAATTACTTTCTGTATACTTATTGATATGCTAAGATGGCTTGATTAGCGTCTTTCAGGTTTAGATTACCATATCACACTTAGAACCTAGCTTAGGCCATGACAGTGTAGAGCTTTTAAAACTTGAATGGTGAATTCAGCCAAAAGTTCAGAAAGCAGCTTCAAAATAAAATTGTAATGATTTCATCTACATTGGAAGGGCTATTTTAGGCTAGTAAGATAGAGGACTTAGTTTTTGAGACTTTCTATGCGAGTTTGTACCATTGGGGGTTTAAGATTTAATCCTTAGCCTAAGTTTGGTTTCTATCGATATTCTTGGTAAACATTCTCACATGCGAGTTTCATTTGTATCGTTAGCTCTGAATGTTGAGTTTGGCCTGGACTGACTCTTCATGTAGGTCTCAAGGCTTCTGGTGTCATTTTGAGATACCTTATTAATTTTAAGTTAAATTGATGCTTGAATGTGGACTTAGATGCATGAATGTGGACTCCTTTTTTGTTGACATGACCTAGGTTGAAAATTTTGACATCGTGTTGAGTTCAAAATGTCAATTTGAGTGAAATAGCATGGTTAGTTCTCATTCACGAGGTTTCAAATGAATTTTATCAAAGGATCATTTAAAGCTTGGAGCATTTTTTGCACCAATTGCTAATGCAGCATCTATTGGTGCAATTGCTTTTACAGCCTAGGAGTCACTTTAGTGAAAGGCCTTCAAGGTGCAGGTGCCACTTTGCGCTTTGCAACCTAGAAGTTTCTTTTTAGTAATAAGAGCCATTAACACTTATCTGATTTAGCGGCTATTTGACTGCTTTAGCAATCATTGCTGATGTTATATCTATTTTTTCAACTCATTTTTCAACATATCATTTATTATTCAAATTGCAATGTCTCGAGATAGGAAGATCTTTATTAGGTGATTCAAAGTTTTAAGAGTTTGTCTTAATTGCATTAGAGTGCTTGAAAAGTGTTTAAAGGGTTGTCTTGAGGTAATTTCGGCTTGTAATGGGCTGCCAACCCCATTTCTTTTCTCTTTTAATGGAGGCTCCAATGCATGTTTTGATTTAGTTCAGTCAGTATTGATATTATATTTGTAAAAACCTTGTACTTTTATTTTATTGTAGTTCGATTATTGACTGATCTCAATCGAGACCACTTTCTGACACGATTGTTCATGTTGATCGTATATCTGGTCTCAAATTTAGCATCGGAGTATGGGAAGACACGTTATGCGCACACCTCTCCTCTAGGGATATTTTGGTAAATTTATCAGACACTACATCATCTCCCCCTTGGGATCATTTGTCCTCGAATGATGAGTAAAGATGGATATCAAGGAAAGAATAGACTCAAGATTCATCTCAATACTCACTCAACAACTCAAACTCTCGACTCCTTATCAACCTCAACTAACTCTACAACCTCAACTAACTCTACTCAAACTCAAGAAAATACACATCAACTCAAGAATGGAAACATCAACTTAGTCAGGGGTGAGAACATTACATTCAACATTCTCCTCAGCAGGCATGAATAGATGCATATATTTAGATCTCATCTCTTCCTCAGCTTCCCATGTGCCATCCACAGCGAATTGATCTCTCCACAAGACTTTGACTGAGGTGATCTCTTTGGTTCTCAACCTGCAAACATGACGATCATGGGTCTGGACCAAAATCTCTTTGTAGGACAAGATAACTTCACTCCAATCTCTCAACAGGGATCACCAAGGAGGATACCCCGAGCACTTTTTCAACATCGTGACATGGAATACCAGATGAATTGTGTTTAACTCAGAAGACAACTATAACTTGTAAGCAACCTTCCCAATCCTCTTCATAATCTGATAGAGTCCAATATAGTGATGAATTAATTTCCCCTTCTTCCTAAATCTCATGAAAACTTTGATAGGTGATACTTTCAAGTACATTCAATCCGTTACCTCGAACTCTAGGTCTCTTCTCCTCATATTACTGTGAAATTTTTGGCGGCTCTGTGAAGTCTTGAACCTTTTTTTTGATGACCTTTACCTTTTCCATTGATTGGTGGACAAGATCAGGCCCAATCAACTCAACTTCTCCAACCTCAAACAACCCAATTGGTTATCTACATCTCCTCCCATACAAAGTTCATAGGGGAGCAATTTGAATGCTTGCATGATAAATATTGTTATATGAAAATTCAATCAATGGTAAGTGATCATCCCAATTTCCTTTTAAGTCAAGGAATAGGCTCTCAACATATCCTATAATGTCTAAATTGTTCGCTCTGCCTAGCGATTTGTCTGTGGATGAAAGATTGTACTCATATTTAACTTAATACCCAAACCCTTTTGGATAGATTTCCAAAATTGGGAGGTGAATTGAGCTCCTCTATCTGAGATGATGGAGAATGGAACTCCATGAAACCTCACAATCTCTTAGATGTATAAATAGGCATACTCCTCTATAGTGTTAGTTGTCTTAACTGCTAAGAAGTGATCTAATTCGGTCATAGTATCCAGAATCACCAATATCGAATCATATTACTTTCGAGACCTCAGTAGACCAGTGATGAAGTCCATGTTGATCATCTCCCACTTTCAGTAGGGATCGCAAAGTTCTTAGCCAATCCACATGGTCTTTGATCCTCAACTTTGTCTTGCTGGAAATTCAGGCACTTAAAGACAAACTCCGCAATATCCCCTTTTAATTCCACTCCACCAATAGATTCCCCTCAAGTTGTGGTGCATCTTGGTAGAGCAAGGATGAATGGAATATCTAAAACTATAGGCTTCATCTAAAATCCTATATCGAACACCATCAACAACTGGAACGCACAATCTACTCTAGTATCTTAACACTTCATCCCCCCTTTTAGAGAAGACCATCACTTTATAATTATGGACAGACTCTTTCAATTGAAGTATGAAAGGATCACAATCTTGCTTTTCTTTCACCTCTTGTTACTAAGGATGAAGCAGACCGGTTCTAATCATTAACTCCTCCCTCATCATTCTCCTCAAGTTGAACTCCCAATCGAGCCAATCAATGCACTTCCTTAGCTAACTCCTTCGTTCCTTCCTCAACATGGATTGTGCTACCCATTGACAACCTGCTAAGATCGTCAGAAAAAACATTAGCTTTACCTAGGTGGTAGAGAATGCTAGTGTCATAATCATTCATGTCATGACCAAAGCTTAGAGCCTAGATATGACTGGTGAATGGGGAACCCAAAAGAACCCTAAACAAGCCTCATAGCATATCATTACACATCCTTGGTCTCGAAAGCAATTAAAAATGACAATAAGAAATAAGAATAACAAGGGGAATTGGGACTAAGGGAAAGAGATAAGCACTTGAATAATATAAATGAGTCAAAGCTCAAGCATAATACGTAACTTCCCCAACAATAGCTCTAGACATAGAACTTAGCGAGGGCCAAATAAGCAACCGAGCTTACCCTCATAGTCATACGTATTCCAAAATATAAAAGATATAGTCTAAACATAAGCATGAAGCAGATAGATATTGTCCCCGGACATGAGAACTCACCAAAAGCTAACTTGAATAATACGTCTAGCCACGAGGAGAATCAATAGGAGCTTTGGTTCCTATATGGTGATATCATGTAGGAATAGAGTATGTGTTAGTACGTTTGAATGTACTATGTATGTAGGATCTTACGCAACAAGAGATAGTAAACATAGTCAAAATGCAATATCATAAGCAAGGGATAGCATAATAACAATATGACATACATGAATGAAGCTTTAAAGTAAAACATGATTATATAGAACATAGTGCATAAGTAGAAGGAGACCATCATTATTGATTAAGCTACTAGTGCTTAGAATAAAAGGTTTACCACCCCCTTGGAGGGTGATCAAGGTATATAAGTTTAATCGATAGATGAACATCACACCCTTCATCAAGGTGGCCAAGGTATCAAACCCCTCAACATGGTTAATAGACATCCCACCATCCATTTAGGTGGTTAAGGTATCAACCCTTTGCCATTAATAGACATCACACCTTCCAATTAGGTTGTCAAGGTATCAACCCCTTACCGGTTAATGGACATCACACCCTCCAATTAGGTGATCAAGGTATCAATCCCTTAACAATGGTTGATGGACATCACACCCTCCACCAAGGCTGCCATCTTAGAATAACATAGATACTTCTCTTAAACATAACTCGTATAAACATTCATTTCATCATCATAAAGTCATTCATCTCATAAGGCATGTTTTGGACCTTCAATTCCTCAAGAAACCACATGCGGACATTTTATCAAACATTTAGAGGGTGTGTACCGGTAGTGTAAAACCATGCAATTCAAGAACGAAATCATGCTAGTAAATTCAATGTAAAATCCTCAATAGATACTTAGTAATGCCCTCAATCCATAGACACCAAAACCCTTCACCAAACCCTTCAATAGATCTTAGATTCATAGCTCAAAATAGGGTAAAACAGTCACAATTTCATAAGCTCAAACATAGTGTGCAGTGATTTTTATAATAATGAAGACCCATGAGTAAATCAACTTTAAATCATGCAATTTCGAGGAAAAGGAAGCTTGGGCATCATGGGTGAAAGGAACCCATGAAAGAAAGCCACATACCTTAGCTTTGGAGAATTTCTTGAAGAAGAATTTAATGAAGACTTGAAGCTTGAGTGAAATCCTTATGATCCGAATGAGGTTTGAGACTTGAATTTAGGAGTGAAATATTTAGCTAAGTATTTTGATGAGTATTGGGGATTCTTTAGAATGATAATAGGGTATAGGTATTTTAGTGAGTGAGAACACTTAGGACCAAGACTTAAAAGTCTAGGACCGAAGTCAAAAATCAGGACAATTTTAACACTAGCGCGTGTCGGGGAAGGAACACACACTTACATTGTTTTTAAGCTCACTTTGAAAATTCAAATTTTTCTATGGTTTCTCTAAAATTAGGGATAGATCCATTCCCTAATCAATTTTGCCCCCTGAACAAGAATATGAAGTCAAATTTTCAAAATAATTCACAGATTTTTAGATATACGGAAATTATGATTTTGGGCACTTTCGAGGCATATGATCGGGCTCTTTTTGGGTTGTTTCAATATCTCCCCCTTGGGAACATTCATCCCTAAATTTCAAAGAAACGTACATGAGAAGAGTGATCATGAACAAATCAGCCCCAACAAGAATGCAATGTTACATTTAAAACACCATTTTGAAAATCTCAACATAAGTGTAAAATCATCATAAACCTTCTAACTTAAACATGAATACATATGAATGACATGGAGGATGAAGCATAAGACTTGGAATCACATAAAGGACTTAACATATCATCATAAGCTTGAACAGAATGAAAGAAATATGGATTTTACTTCTCCACGCCTGCACCAGCTACCCGAGAAACACATATGAATAGACGGCTCTTCTAAAGGGCCTTGACGAACACTACATCCTCATCAATCAAATTCTACACTCATCCATCCAACACCTCCACTGGGACCTCCTTCTAAGACAACTTATCCACCACCTCACTCACAACTTCAAAGAGTTCTATAGCACTAGAGTCACCAATACATCCCCTTAACCTAGAAACATGACAAACCGGATAAACCATACCCCTACCATAGGCAATTCCCAAACTTATTCAACCTTACCAACCTCCCTCTACACTCGATAAGGACTCACAATTTCCAACTCAATTGTCAACCTTAAATACACCTAACCCACTTGGTACCATAACCACATCTCCCCCTTGGGAGACAACCTTAACTCTATCATCTTCTCACCCAAAACCTTCAACTCTAATAAAGTGGAATCATGACCTTCCCTAAGCTAGACCTCTTAAGCCAAAACGATTTGGAACCATGAAGAATGTTACACTACCATGCTCAACTTCCCTCGACCTAACTTCTAATCCAATCAACCGATGGACCCCACTAGTCTCCTCTTTGTCACCATCAATGACATATGCTAGGCTACCTAGAGCACCAATCGCAACATTAGGCTTACTAGGGAAAAATAATGTACCCTCATTCATAATACTTAAAGAATTCTAACCACCACTTTCTATCCACAATGCACACCTATCATATTTAGCAAACAACCTCTCATCTTCCAAGACTTGCAGTAGTACACCCAAATGTTTCACATGCTCTAAAAAAATCAATACCTCATCACTAGAGACCACCACAAACATATCAAGGTAGGGTTTTAAGACCCTTTTCAAGAAACTCACAAACAACATCGGTGCATAAGTCAACCAAAAAACTACAACACATACTAATAATGCTTACTCCTAGTCAGAAAAGACACTTAGGGATATCACCTACCCTCATCCTCACTTGGGGACAAAACCCGTACCAAAGAATAATCTTAGAGAAATGACTAACCCATTGTTGTTAACCAAATAGATTGACCATCCTCAACCATCATATTACAACCTTACGGCTTCTACACTCATTGGAAGCATGCCATGCAAGTAGCCCAAACTATCCAAAGACCTCCAACACCTCAAACTAAGTCCAACCGAAATCACAAGACAAGACTCAATGCAACGATAATGTAGGGAAACACTTATAGATCTCTTCTATAAGTGCTTCCCTGCATTATCGTTGCATTGAGTCTTGTTTTCTGATTTCGGTTGGACTTAGTTTAAGGTGTTGGAGGTCTTTTGATAGTTTGGGCTACTTGCATAGCATGCTTCCAATAGTTGGAGCTCTATAGAAGTTGGAAAATCCATCGGGAAAAATCTGGATCATGACCCCAGCTTGTACTTTTTGGGTTGTATCATCTTTTGTTTTTTTCCTTGTTTTTTTCTCTTTTCACTTGTAAATTTCTTATACCAATTGGGAAAGAGGAATTATTATAACAAAAAAGGGAAAAAGAAAAACCTTCATCATTCTTATTTAAAACATAATTCACGCTTCATCACATAAATTGATATTATCGTTAGCATGAGTCTACTCTTACACTAATATTTTATGGTTCAAAACTTGGATTTGACACGTAGACGTATCAAATAGTAACCGTGGATATTCATGACAAATCAGATATGACACCACAACGGTGATATCAGCCTAGATATACTAGCTTGTCCAATAAAGTTGTCAATATCTTCTGATGGTTCGTACTCCTGAGCTTTTATGTTCATTTGTTCTCAGAGCTGCAAAGTTGAGAATATCTGATGATCAGTTAAGATGAACTTGAATGTGTACTCATTTCCGAAGAATTTAGGAGCCTTTTAAGCAATTACAAAATTTCACATGTAAGAAAAATAATACACATATTTGAATCAATAAGGGGAAGTTTTAACTTTAATTATATCATATTACTCATATGTATCTCATCACAATTTTCAATACTCACTAGCTATTACTTTGAAGTAGTATAATTCAAAGTCTCAAAGCTCTTAAATTTACTCATTACCCATTTTTTCGATAACATTGTTGTATAGACACGTCGAAAATTAGACTAATAATATTTGTTACTTTTATCTTATCAATTATTCATTGTTTATTGCTCTCCTTTATTATTTCATTTCATTTAACAAAAAAATTGACATTAATAATATTATTGTTTGGTTATCTCAATTTGTGTTTTCTTAAACCACAATAAAAAATTTAATTGTTACTATAAATCACCTTTTTAGGGGTAAATAGTTTGATATTCGCTGGGAATTGAACA
>JAOTQR010088813.1:0-34020 GCA_025774065.1 Solanum ossicruentum
TAGATATAGATATATAGATATATACTAGACTAGATGGATAATTTATAGCCTATAAACGGGCCCAATATGTACTATTATTTTGTCTTTTTAAATAAAATATTTTTAAACTATATTATATTGTAATTTGTCCTATATTTTGCTGACATTAATTATTGGAACAATCACTTTTGTACTATGAAACTTTTGTGATCTATCATTTAATTTATTTTTTACCATTATATAATGACATAAATTTATCAGGAACCGGAGTTGATCTATTTATTAGATTGAATTGAATTATATAATAACAATAATTCATTGTGTGTTACTATTTCAAAGATCAATATTTTAAATTTTTTGTTCAAGTAGAAATTAGAACCAAGAAATGCAAACACGAAGTTTGGCATATAATATAATCTTAATTGATAACAAAAAATTATTTGAATACATAATATTTATTTATCCTTTTTTACATGTAAATTAATCTCTACATTTCTAAAAAAATATGAAATTAGCTACTAACTACATCACAAATTGTTAGTAGCTAATATAAATTCATCGCAATATGGGTTTAGTTGTAACACCCCCTAATTATTTCCACCTACTTTGAGTAGATGCATAGAGAAAACTGAGAAAATGATTGAGAAAAGTTGCTAGAAGAGAAACCATGAGGGCCATCTATGGCCCGTAGAGAGATCTATGGCCCATAGATGAGGCCCCGTAGATCCCTAGATGACTTGGTGAAATTTTCTAAGTCAGAGGCCTATGTATGAGACAACATACGACCCTAAAATATTCCACGACTCGTAGATTGGTTCTGTGAGTTGGTGATCCAAGAATCAACTTTTCAGCATCTTGAGTTACGAGTTATTAGATGGCTCTTAGTAGTTTTTATGGCCCGTAGAAGTAGTTTCGTAGATTTTATGCCAAATTCCAGTAACTTAAATTGTTAGACCCCTCACCTACAAGAGGTCATCTACAACTCGTAGAAAGGTCTATTGCCCATAAACAAGGTCTCGTAGAACCTTTAGAAGGGTATTTTGGTTTATTCCTATCCTTTTTAATCAAATCCTTGGACATTTTAGACCTAATTAATGTTTTGAAATAGAACCCTAAGGGTATTTCACCATTCTTCATGCTTAGGGAGAGAATATAAGAGGAGGGAGAAGAGCGAGGGTGTCACGACTCGATTCTACTCATGATGGCGCCTGCTAGGTCCTACCTACAGGCTATCCAAGAACCTAACCGAAGGTACTTGTCCTAACATCTAGTCCAGTCTAAACAACAGAATAAAACCATAATGATAGGATTCTATGTATCCAGAAAGTGTTAGTCATTTGTACACAATCACAGTAACAGAGGAATACATATAGCAAACAAAAATAGAATATAATATATCAATACAACCCGAAAGTGCTCCTACAAACTACATAGTGCTACTGTGCAAGGCTAGAGTCTAGAACAAAAGATGGCTAACAAAAGAAGGAGACTATGAATATGCCAAAGCTACCTGTGCTCACCTAAAGAAGTCTCCTGTGCTCCTAAATCCCAAGAGATCAACGCCCCTAACTAGAACCTAGACTTACATCGTGGGAAGATGCAAAAGTAGGGGTGAGTACCAGAATAAGGCACCCAATAGGGATCATCAGTCGGTTGAGTGAACCCATATCACAACTGTCACCAAAACCAAAGTACAATACTATGCACAGGTTCCAAATCCTTTTACCTATGCATGTACGCCATCTGGGCCCCTATGACCCCAGGAGGTACACCCACGTACAATATAGCCAACAAATCATCACTGAAACCTAATATAACCATCACAGAGGCCATCTCTCCACATTATCAGAACATAGGTCAGTTATATATGGGTGTGAGGCCCCAGTGTCAATGCCTGAATGCACCCTAGGCCCCTATAAACCCAGAAGGTCACCCACGCATAATCAAATTGTGATAAGTTGAGTGGATCAACGGGTAAAAAATCAGACACCTGACCCCAAGGATCACATTAGTAATTGGGTCCTCGACCCATTCCAAGTAGTTTTAGATGAGGACTCCAACCCCTAATATCACCTAAGGACTCTAACCCCTGGGTCTTCTAACTTGGACTCTATTCAGGCAGTCAGCCAGGGCTAAATGATCTAACATAAGTGTAATGGTAGGATGCATCCCATGCAAGAGAAAGAACCCCCTATCATGAATAGTATGTCTCAACTCATAATATCCAGCATGGAGCCCCGCCCTTAAAATGGAATCAGTAGGGTCCTGAACCTAAACTATCAAGGTGATCGATCCTAGGAATGGCATCCGAAGCCCCACGCTCAGTCGCAACCATCAAAACTTGGAGCATAGGGTGCGTAACCCATGAACTTGGATACTTGAATGGCCGTCAGTGCTCAAACAACAACAGGGAGTGTCATCTTAGATTTCGAGGTATCAATGAATCACTCACTCGGCTAGTATATCCAGATACAGAATTTCAAAATCATGTCGTACCCAAAGTCAACGTAGGAGATGATATTCTAAATGTAGGTATCAAACATAATCCACACTACTACCATAGAGTGGATAATGATAACTCACCCCAATCTCAAGTAAGCAGAAACCAACCCAACTACTAACGATAAGCCACAAGAGTGTAGACCTTAATAATCAGGATAAAATCAGGCCCAACAAAAATATAGCATGCAAGTAATCAAGTTACAACATGGTAAGAACCGATAAGTGGTTCCACAGTTAAAAAATCGTATCAAAGCTAGGCTACAAACACCTATAGGTAACAGTTAGATCAAAATGCATACTTGTCCATAGCATTGGCCTACAAACAGCCCTTACAAGGCCTCCCAGCTCTTTAACAACACCAATATACATACATATGTGCATCAAGATTATAGTGCATCACAACCGAGGATGCACAGTATAATTCTCCAATCACAACACTAAGCAAAATTGATGCTACTAACATCTCACATCATTTCAGACCAAACATGCATATACTTCATTCAAAGGTTTAGGGAAAGCCTAGCCTACCTGGAAAATGTCATCTCGAACTTTGAGTTAGACCAGTTGTGCCTTCCCCTTCTTGACAGTATTTCAAACCTTTTCAGGTATAAAAATATAATTCACAATGCCAACACGATCAATTTTGGTGTACTATCTCAAGAAACGGGTGAAATTACATCATTTACGACTAAAATGAAGAAAATGGGGCCCACATCTAAAATGTCAAACCAACGCTTGTAAAATGATCTCTACATTACCCCAAGTGCATAGCTAGAAATTGAGCCCAAAATAGATCTAGGAAGACAAAGAAATGATTTAAAATTGATGTGGTATTTCTTATCGAAAACATTTGTTACATAAGTTTTCTGTAAAATTTCAAAAAAATGCAACCAAATTAATAAGATCCAAGCATACTGCTATGTTCCTTTGGAAAATTGAATAACTTAGATACAAATTTTACTTAATTCTATTGAGAAATGACTGAGATATTACCATGTAAAGTTTTCACCAATTCCGATATATAATCAGCAAAACAAATAGGGATTTTACCTCAACACGCATGCCAAAATCAAATTTTGACTTCACCATGACATTTCTTGAGAAAAACAGAGTCACGTAGCTTTTTGAATCACTTAAATTGAATGAAAAATGAGCTTGGAATCGCTATACAAAGTCGAGGAAACAAATATATACTATCTAGCCTAAACATGCACATATATACATCTATATGATGCTACCAGGTTGCACCAGCAAAAATTTCCATGTGGCAGCAGGAGGAGGTGTCTTGTCACCCCTTCCCCATCAAATGTTCCACCCTTTTTCGTCGTTTAAGACTTGTTTGGACTTTGATTTTTGCAAATGAACTATGTATAATCATGGATTTCGACATTTCCAGACCAATGGTGTAGTCATTATTTCCAACAGAGCTTCCAACGATAAAGTGAGGGTGCCACTTCTTTATGTGCAACTTTTAACGAAAACCTCTCATGGTGAAATCAAATTCAAAAGTCCCTAGTATCGAACAAAGGATCAATCTAGACCAAAATTGACATTTCGAAGCTAACCACGCTATCAAAATTCTGACTCAGGGTACGGTTCCCAAGAGTATTGACTAGGTTAACTATTAATCAGTTCTGGCGACTAAATTTGCAATCAATGATATAACAGCACCAGACATGCTCCTAGTCTAATTCGACCATTCATGAGCTAATGGAATCGTCACAGTTCCGGTCCAAGGTCGTTTACTAGGCCTTTACTCAAAACATTACTTTACGGGTATAACTTCTTGATTAACTCAAAAGTCCACATATCTCCCAAATGACCCAACTAGTAACCATCCCAACAGTCCCAAAAATTCACCAATGGTCTGAGGTCAATATACACATGCTCAAATAAATAAGGTAGTCGTATAATTACAAAAATGACCTATAGGGTGATTACAGAGGGTTTTAAGTTCAAATGCAAGGATCGATTAAAGTTTGATTTCTTCTTCTATTTCCAGGTATGTAAGGTTTACTAAAGTGTTGAACGTTGTTCGTTCACATGCCCTTTTTCATTTCCTTAAGTCATATTTGAGAAATAGAGTTGAGGCTTGAGAATTTAATACCCTAAATACCAAATTTTCTACATTTACTTTGGTTATCATGATTATGAACTGAATAACTGATGGATTACACTGTTGTTGATATGAGATTAAAGTATAAATTTTGTTCATTGACATCATGAACCCAAATTGCATGATTTACAAGATTTTACACATAGACTGAGATGAGGTTTGAGTTTTATTATCTAGGTTGACTAAATTAAGCATAATTGAGCACGAGAAGCATATAGAGTCATGATTGCATATCCATTGATGCATGATGCTTGCATTCCATGACGAGTCTAATCTAGCAAGTCCGAATGATTGTTCGATTCTGAGTTGAGTCTACATGAATTTCTCTTGATTGATTGAGTTGATGAGACAATGAGATGAGTTGAGTTAAGATAACCTAATGAGGCTAATATACATGTTGATTGATTGAGTATTGTTGAGATTTGAGTTCGTTGAGGAGTTGAACATGATTTAGTCTTGGGAAGAGTATCTACCATCAAGTTAGTAGCAAGTAAATATCTACTCTGACCCACATAACTATGTTGCCAGTGTATGATAGTTCTATAGCACGTCCTGGCGACTCATGTCCCAAAGGATGGACATTTATTATGTATCCATCAGAGAGTGGATTGTCCGTTACCTTGGCAAAGTTTGGATAGGCATGGCAATGACGTCAACTTCATATGCATCACTAAACTAAAGGTGATATGATTGGATTTTAAGAAAAAATCCTAAGCAAACACTGATTGAGCATTAAATTGAGTGTAATACTTCTGAGTCTATTTTAAAAACATGATTTCTTTAAAACTTACATATCTATTGAGTTGAGTATGAGTTGTTTGAATTGAGGTTAGTGAGTTGAGTTTTTCTTTCTTGAGCTATTTTACATACCAGTATATTCCATGTACTATCTCCATTTAGACCTGCATCATTTCATAATGCAGATACAAGTGATACAGGACTTCAACTTGTGCATCGTTGAGGTCCAGTTCAATGCATTCCCGAAGTTAATGAGCCCTTCCTTCTTTCTGGAGGAGCCCTTTTATTTCCTTACTTTTATTGAGTATCTTTTTTCTTTGATTGGGGTATCCATGGTCTTTCATGGTACCATCTATATTTTTCATGAGAAACTTCATAGACACTGAGTAGAGAATTTTTTTAGTATTATTTACTTCCAAATTTATATAATCAACAAAAGAAACTGATATATAATCAGCAAAAGAAGCTAGGATTTTACCTCAACACCCATGCAAAAATTATATTCTAACTTTATCACGATGTTCCCTTCAAAAAGCTAAGTCACGTAACTTTTTGAATCACTTAATTCAGATGAAAAATGAGCTTAAAATCACGATGCAAAGTTGGAGGATACAAATATATAATCTCTGTCCACACACACACACACACACATACACACACACACATATATTTATATATCCATATGATACTGCCAGGTAGATATAGCATAATTAACCACATGGAAACAGGAGGAGGTGCCACATCACCCCTCCCCCAATAAACCTTCCACCCTTTTTTCGTCGTTTCAGACTTGTTCATACTCCAATTTTCACAAATGAACTATGTATACCTATGAATTTTGACATTTAAGACCCCACAGTGCAGTCAAGATTTCCAACATAGACTCTTATGATAAAGTGAGGGTCCCACTTCTTTATCCGCAACTTTTAACGGAAAGCCCCCGAGGGTCAAATCAAATCTAAAAGTCCTTGGTATCAAATAAAGGGTCGCCCTGGACCAAAATTGACATTCCAAAGCTAATAATCATGTAATGAAAATTCTCACTTGGGGCATGGTTCCCAAGAGCTTTAATTGGGTAAACTATTAATCAACTTCGATGGTTAAATTTGTAATCCACAATATATTTGCACTAGACATGATTCTAACCTAATTCGACCATTTCGGAGCTAATAGAATCATCAGAATTCTACTCCGAGGTCGTTTACTAGGACTTTACTCAAAAAATCACTTTACGGGTATAACTTCCCAGTTAACTCAAAAGTCCACATAACTCACAAATAACCCAACTAGTAGCCATCCCAATAGTCGCAAAAAATCATCAATAGACCGAGGTTAATATACACATGCTCAAATCAATAAGGTAGTCGTAGAATTACCGAAACTACTCAGTGGATCATTATAGAGGGTTTCAAATTCAAATGTGAGGATTGATTGGAGTTTAATTTCTGCTTTTGTTTATAGGTATTTAACGCTTACTAAAGTGTTGAACCCTATTCATTCACACACCCTTTTTCCTTTCTTAGAGTCATAATTGAGAAACAGAGTTGAGTCTTAAGAATTCTATACCCTAAACACCAAATTTTTTGCACTCACTTTGAGTTCCAATGATTATGAACTAAATAATTGATGCATTACACTATTGTTGACATGATATTGAAGTATAAATTTTGTGTATTTACATTATGAACCCAAATTGCATGATTTACAAAATTTTGTGCTTAGACTGAGTTGAGGATTGAGTTTTATTATCTAGGTTGAGTAAATTGAGCATAGTTAGGTATAAGGAGCATATAGTGTCATGATTGCATGTCCATTTATGCATGTTGGTTGCATTCCATGAATATTGTAATTGAGTTTCGAATGATCGTTCAAGTTGGTTGAATTTCTATTTTAAGTTGATGAGACACTGAGATAAGTTGAGTTATGTTACACCTTGTAACTCCTTGCTTTTATGTACGCATGTTTCAAGACTAATTTTCTTAGGTGGGGTGTGTATTAGCGCCATGAGAGACTTCTAGCACTTAGATGAGTTCAAGACATCCCTATAAATTGAGTTTTAGGTGTTAGTTTATGCAAGGGTCAACTTTGAATGCGCATAAGTTTTACTACACAAAGAACTAGATGATCCATGACTTGTCAAATGAAATCCCTTTGAGCTCGGATAAAGGAGTTATGCCCGTTTTTGTGAAGCCTTACCGTGCAGAGTTGCCACACGGGCACCCAAATTGGCCGTGTGCAATATCACACCTCGTGAGGCTTCCTTGGAGCCTAAAATGGACACCTTATGGCCAAGACATGTGCCATGACAGGCCACATAAGCCATGTGGTGTGGCACAGACCATGAGGCTTCCGAAGCAAAAAATTTTCTAAGTATAAAATTACCGTCTCATAACTTTTGCAAAATTTTCTAAGTATGGTTTGATGGACCGGAAAATGGGCCATATGGCTTCACACAACCCATGTAACCTCAATTGAGGTGACACTTTATCAATTTTTCTCTACGTTTCATTAATGCCATTTTCGTAAATGTAGTTTATTCTAATGGCTTTTTGGGGCTTCCTATGCTATATTAACCCTTTCTAAAGACCAAAACACCATTTCTAACTATCAAATTCACTCCTTTCCATTTGAATACACTTCAAATTCTCTCAAGAGCCTCTACCAAAATCGCAATACAAATTCAAGGAAACTCTAGAACATGTTTTGGATTTCAAGACCCCATTCCAAGCTTCAAGTCTTTCTCAATCCAATTTCAAGAAATTCAAGATCTAAGGTATGTGGGTTTCAACCATTGGGTCCTTTCACCCAATGTGCCTAACCTTCTTTTTTATACAAATTGCATCTTTTCAAGTTAGAATATCTTTGGGTATCTCTTATTATGAAATTTAATTATAAACCATATTGGGGTTTCATAAAATGTTGATTGTTTAAGCATGTGTTGAACTATGAATCTATGACCCATTATGTGATTTGATGAAGGGTTTTGAAGTATCTTGCATGAGTGTAGTACCAAGTGTTCGTGGGTGGTTTTACATGGATTTTTCTCACATAATTTCATACTTGAATTGCTTGGTTTTGTACTAGCATTACACACCCGCTAAGTGTTTGATAAAATATTCGATTATAGATTCTTCAGTTATTCAAGGTATAATGCATGGTATATGAGTTGAGTGACTTTATGATGATGAAAGGAATGTATGTATGAGTTATTTTCATGAAAAGTATCTATAGTATTATAATTGAGCACACCTAGTTGAGGAAGTGTTATGCCTCAACCTCTATGATGGGGGTAGTATGCGCATCTATCAATTGAGGGTACATTTACTCAATCATTTTGATAGGGGGTGGTCACGCTCATCTACCAATTGGGAGTATATTCCTCGATCACTTTGATAAGTAGGTGGTCATGCTCATCTACCAATTGAGGGGTAAATTTCTCAATAACTTCCCAAGGGGTGGTCATACCATGGATTCCAAGTACTAGTTTTCTTGGTCTATAAAGGTGGTCTCTTCCTACATATGTAATATGTTCTATATAAGCATGTTTTACTTCAAGCATTGATCATGTATTCCATATTGTTATTATACTTACCCATTTCTCTTGTATATGTATCTTTATCATGTTGCCTATCTTTTGTTGCATTGCATCCTGCATACTTAGTACATTCAAACATATTAAAGTATGCCTTATGCCTACATGATGTTACCACGTAGGAACTAGAGCTCCACTTGATCATCCTCCTCCACGTGGCTACTACTATCTCTTGAAGCATGCTTGGTGAGTCCTCAATTTTCGAGGATGATATCAACTGATCCTATGTTATGTAAAGACTTCTTTATTTATTTGATGTTTATGACTATGAGGGTAAGTCCGGAGAGTGTCTTGGCCCCCGCTCAACTCTAAGATTAAAGGTGTTGTTGGACAATTGTGTAACTATGCTTTGAGGGTTGAATTTTCTAGGCTCTTGCATGATCTTATGTATGAAAGACTCCCTTAGCCCCTTTTTCCCTTATTATGATCTTGTTGTTGATTAATGGCTTCCGTGACTAAGGATTGGTAATTGATATGCTAAGAGGCTTGTTTGGGGTTCCTTCTAGTTCCCCATTCGCCGTGTCACGTCTAGGCCCTAGGCTTAAGTTGTGACATACTTGGTATCAGAGCATTAGATTGTTAATGGTCCTTGGCATCCAACGCACCATGTCGATTAAAGTCTTATTCACAGTTATGAAGTGCACCACAACTATGAGTAAGAGGCTATGAGGCGTTTTAGGAAATGTTTCCCTTCTTCATGATCTATGTCATGCAATAGAAGTTAGCTAAGGTTTCCCCCTCTAACGAATGTTCTTTGCCATTTTAGATCATTCCTAAACAAGAGGAAGCAGAGCCCGCATACCCGAGGAACAACCGGCTCCTCTCGCTCCTCAAGTACCTCAAGATGGCAGAGTGGTTCACAAGGAATTCTAGGATGCTTTGACCATGCTAGCCCATGCCATGACTAATCAAGTCATCCAAGAGGATAAAGCCCCTCATGCTTCTACACCAGCTTCAAGGTGAGAGGTTTTACTAGAATGAACCCGCTGGAGTTCTATGGGTCTAAAATGGATGATGACCCTCTAGAATTCATTGATGAGGTATACAAAGTGTTGTCTATTATGGGTGTTAGGTTGTATGAGAAGGCAGAGTTGGCGGTTTACCAACTCAAGGGGATGGCTCAAATATGGTTTACACAATAGAAAACGGAGAATGGAAATAACAATGTGATCCTTTGGGAAGATTTCAAGGCGACTTTTTGTCACGACCCAAGCCTAGGGCCTAGACGTGACATGTCGCATAGGGAACCTGAAGGGACCCAAAGCAAGCCTCTTAACATATCGTTATATAGCCTTGGTCGTGGATGCAGTAAAATACAACAAGAGATAGTAAGTAGGGATAAACGGGTTTAAGGGACAACTTTCATATCATAGACATCAAGAGTCAAGAGAAAGTCAAAGCTCATAGAATTACACATAACATGTCCAACAATACCTCTAACAATAGAACTTTGCGGGGACTAAGACAAGCAACTAGGCTCAACCTCATAGTCAAGTAAACAATAAAAGGAAAAAAGGAGTCTTTATACATAGCATAAGATCAAAATCAATGTCCACAAAGTGGAGGACACACCTACTAGCTAGAAATACAATCGTACTAGCCACGTGGAGGAGGAGGATGGTCAAGCATGGCTCTGGTTCATAGATGGTGACATCATGCATGCATAGAATATGTGTTAGTACATTTGAATGTACTAAGTATGCAGGATGCAATGTAATAATAGATACGCAACATAGGCAAAATGCAATATCATAGGCAATAGATAACATAGTAGCAATATGACATGGACGAAGGATATTAGAGGTAAACTATGCTTATATAGAACAAAATACATATGTAGCAAGTGACCATCAATATAGGATATCCAAATCCTACCACCCTTTTAGAGAGGTGAATGAGGTACCAACCCCTCAATATGGTTATACGGGCCTACTAGCTCGTACTAGGCAACAAAGGTACAAACCCCTCGATATGGTTAATGGGGTACCAACTACTCAATATGGCTATACGGGCCTACTATCCCCTGTACTAGGAAACCAAGGTACCAATCCCTCGATATGGTTATATGGGCCTACTATCCCCCATACTAGGAAACCAAGGTACCAACCCCTCAATGTGGTTACCCGGGCCTACAACCCCCCGATCTAGGCTTAGTCATCTCACAACACTATGGAAGTTCATCATGAAATTAACATATATATAATATACTTTCATCATCTTAAAGTCAAATATCTAATATGCCAAGTATTAGGCCTTCAACAAGTCAAGAATCATAATCCAGATATTTTATCAAACACTTGGTGGGTGTACAACTTTAGTGTAAAATTCTGCAATAAAAAAAGAGTGAAATCTTGCAAGATATCTTGAAGTAAATTATCCTACCAATACTTGGCAACACCATAATAAAATATACATTAAAGTCATTCATCAAATCTCAAGTTAGATCCAAGATTCATAGCTCAAAATATGCCAAAACAGTCATACTTTTACAAAACCCCAACATAGTCCATAGTCAAATTTATAGTAATAGACCCACATGTAAACTCAACTTAAAAACATGTAAATTAGATGAAATGGAAGCTTACGCACCATGGGTGAAAGGACCCAAAGGTTGAAACCCAAATACCTTGACTTTGGAGAATAACTTGATGAAGATTGGAGATGGGGACTTGATGAGTGAAATCCTTAGATACAGATGAGTTTTGGGACTTGAGTTTTAGGGTGAAATATGAGTCTAAGTGTTTGAATGAGTATTGGGAAATGCCTTGAATGATATGAGGGTTAAATAAGGCGAAGTATAGGTATTTTTACAAATGGGAACACTTAGGCCCAAGACCCAAAAGCCTTGGACCGAAGTGAAAACTGGCAATATATTACACTATGGCGAGCCCTTGATCGTCGTGCCAAGGCGCAGAAAGCTCTCTGTAAATTGATTTTTGGGAAAACGAAATTGTGAAACATTTGCTCTAAAATCGGGTTAGACCTAATCCCACTCAATTTGACCCCATGATTAAGAATATAAGTCGAACTTTCAATATCGCGCATGGATTTTGAGATGAATGGAAATTATGATTTTGGGTACCTCCGAGGCACATTTCAGGTACTTTTTGGGGTCGTTTAAATATCTCTCCATTGTGAACATTCATCCCCGAATGTCAAAGAAATGTACAAGAGAAGAGTAATCACGAAAGATCATTCCCAACAAGAATGCAATGCACTTAAAACTTCATTTTCAAAAACTCAACATAAGTGTAAAATCACCATGAACTTTGTAAATATAAACGTGAATGCATGTAAATAACTTAGGGGTTGTAACATGAGACATTAAATCATATAGAAGACTTAGAATTACTACCTTAGACTTGCATAGGATGGAAGAGATAAGGATATCATTTTTGCATCTCTATTTTGGCCTCCCATGTAGCACTTTCGACTTGTTGATTCCTTCAAAGGACCTTAATGGAAGCAACATCCTTGTTTCTCCACCTCTTCACTTGTCTATCCAAGATCTCTACTAGAACTTCTTCATATGTTAAGTGGTCTTAAACTACCCCCACAACACCAATAGGCATAATAGCATTAGGATCACCCACACACTTCCTCATTATAGATACATGAAAGACCGGATAAACCAATTCCATTTCACTATGAAATTCCAACTGATAGGCCACCTTACCAATCCTCCTCATCACCATATAAGTACCCACAAATGTCAGAATTAGTTTACCCTTATTACTGAAACGAACCACACCCTTCATGGGTGATAACTTCAAATAAACCCAGTAACTGAATTTAAACTCAAGTTCCCTCCTTCTTACATCTGCATAAGACTTTTGGTGACTTTGGGTTGTCTTCAATCTTTCTCTAATCATTCTTACCTTCTCCATAGCATCCATAACCAGATCCGGACCCAACAAAGTCATTTTCCCAACTTCAAACTATCCAATTGGTGATCTACAACATCTACCATAGAGGGCCTCAAAAGGAGTCATGCCAATGCTAGAATGATAGCTATTGTTATAAGCATGCTTAATCAATGGAAGATGATCATCCCAACTACCCTTGAACTCTAAAATACAAGCACTAAGCATATCCCCAAGAGTTTGGATAGTTCTTTTATGCTTGGCCATCCATTTGAGCATAGAGAGCAGTACTAAGTTTAACTTTTATACCAAGACCCCTTTGGAAAGACCTCCAAAAATATGAAGTAAATTGAGCACAATGATCCGATATAATGGACAAAGGAACCCCATGCAACCTCACCAACTCATGAATGTACAACTTATCATAATCATTATCCCTATATATAATGTTAACTGGTAGAAAGTGAGGCAATTTCATCATCCAATCGACCCTAACCGAAATGGAATCAAAACCTCTTATAGTCTTAGGCGACCCAACCACGAAATCCATATTAATCTCTTCCCACTTCCAAATAGGAATCTCTATATCTTGGGCTAGGCCACTTGACCTTTGATATTCGGCTTTGACTTATTGGCAACTATGGCAACCAGAAACAAATTTGGCAATGTTCCTTTTCATGCCTCCCCACCAATACACCTCCCTCAAATCTCTATACATCTTAGTAGACACCGGGTGAATAGAGTAAGAAGAACCATAAGCCTCATCAAGAATCTTTTCTCTCAAGCCATCAACATAAGGCACACACAACCTACCTTGGTATCTACGTGTACCATCTCCCCCTTGGGAGAAAACCTCCACCTTACCATCTTTTACCAATGCCTTTGATTCTAACAAAGTGGAGTCAAGATCTTGCATAGCTTTCACCTTCTCAACCAATGAATATTTAGAACCATCAACAACAACAATACCACCATTATCAACCTCTTCCAACCTAACTCTCGATCTCGCCAACCGATGGACCTCCTTAGCTACCTCTACTTCCCCACCATCAATATGAGCCAGGCTACCCATAGACACCCTACTCAAAGCATCCACCATAAAATTAGCCTTACAGGGATGATAATGCACACTCATATTATAGTCCTTAAGAAGTTCTTACCACCTTCATTGCCTCAAGTTGAGATATTTTTGAGTGAAGACATATTGGAGACTCTTATGATCGGTAAACACATCAACATGCACTCCATACAAATAGTGACACCAAATTTACAAATCAAAAACCATGGCGCCTAGTTCAAGATCATAGGTAGGATAATTCCTTTCATGCACTTTGAGTTGTTTAGAAGCATAGGCTATCATCTTACCATTTTGCATCAATACACAACCCAAACCAACCTAGGAAACATCAAAATTCACAACAAATCCTTCTAGCCCTTCCGATAGAGACAAAATAGGAGTGCACACAAGCTTATCTTTCAATGTTTGGAAACTCTATTCACACTCATCGGTCCATACAAATTTGGCTTTCTATTGAATCAACTTGGTCATAGGAAAAGTAATAGAAGACTACCTATTCACAAACCTGAGATAGTAACCTGCTAAGCCCAAGAAGCTCTTAATATCCGACGGGGTCGATGGTCTAGGCCAATTTCTAATCACATCCGTCTTTTTAGGATACACTTTAATACCATCTCCCTACACCACATGACTTGGGAAGGAAACTTTAACGAAAATTCACATTTCTCATATTTAGCATACAACTTCTCATCCCTCAATCTTTGCAACACTACCCTCAAATGAGCCACATACTCCTCCTTGCTATGAGAATAGATCAAAATATTATCAATGAAGACCATAACAAACGAATCAAGGTAGGGTTAAAGACCCTATTCATAAGATCCATGAAAATGGCTGGTGCATTGGTCAACCTAAAGGACATCACAACAAACTCATAACATCCATACATAGTCCGGAAGGTCGTCTTAGGATTATCACACTCCCTCAGCTTCACTTGATAGTACCATGACCGAAGATCAATCTTAGAGAAGTGGCTTGTCCGTTGTAATTGGTCAAGAAAATAATCAATCTTTGGAAGAGGATACCTCTTCTTGATGGTGACCCTATTAAGTTATCGGTAGTCAATACACATCCTAAGAGACCCATCCTTCTTCTTCACAAACAACACCGATGCACCCCAAGGTGATTGGCTAGGCCTAATAAAACCCTTCTCCAACAAGTCCCTCAAGTGCTCCTTCAACTCCTTGAACTCTGTCAGGGCCATACAGTAAGGGAGAATACAAATGGGTTGAGTATCGGGGAGAAGGTCTTTACCAAAATCTATTTCCCTTTCAAGAAGAACACTAGAAAGGTCATTTGGAAACACATCAAGAAAATCATTTACCACCGGAACCAACTCTATGGGAAGGATTTTGGATTCCATATCCCTAACCCTCAAAAGATGATAAAGACACCTCTTAGAGATCAACTTATGGCTTTAATGCAAAAGATGAACCTACTCTTGACCACCACATCATTACTCTCCCACTCAAGCACAGGTTCATTTGGGCATTGGAATTTGAACATACGGGTTCTATAATCAATAGAGGCATAGTATGCATGCAACCAATCCATCCCAAGAAAGGTATCAAAATCAACCATATCCAACACAACAAGATCACAAGGTAATATTTTATGAAATATGCAAATGGGCCAATTTCTATAGAGCTTTCTAGCAATAATAGATACACTAATAGGAGTAGACACCTCATATGACTCACACAAAAATTTGGTCTCAACATGAAACTTTTTGGCAACAAAAGGGGTAACAAAAGAAAGAGTGGCACTCGGATCAATCAATGCATACATATCAACATCAAAGAATTTTAACATACTGGTGACGACATCAGGCACCTTATCAACTCCTTGCCTCCCATGTAAAGTAGAAAAAAGATTATACCTTGGGGAACCACCTTGTTGACCACCTATCTCCAAAGGAACCATATTGGCACCCCGGCCTTGTGGATGAACATCCTTACCCTTGTTGCTATTTCGAGGGCAATCTATTTCCTTATGCCCCATCTCCCCACTATTTCGATGGCAATCTATTGCCTTATGCCCCATCTCCCCACAACCATAACAAGCATCAATATTCCTCAAGCATGGACCACCATGACCTTTACCACACTTTGGCCACATATCAATAGGACCCACACCACCAACACCTTAGGCCCTTGGGAAGTCATTGGCAAGCCCCCTATTAGAAGAATGAGAAGACCCTTGACCTTGATGGAGCCGGCCTCACTTTCAACTTTGGGACCTAAGCTCAAAACGGGCCTTCTTGGCCTTATTACTCCTCCTCTTTCTCAACTTTTCCTCCTCCATTTGCTCATCATAGGTCATCAAACAGGATAAATCTATGTTACTAATCAAATAACGGACTGACACTCCTCATTCACCAAGTCGGATACCCCCATAAAATATTTATTTATTCTAGAGCTTGCGGCAGCCACTAAGTGTGGATCATATTTTGAAAGTTGGTTGAACTTGAGGGAATACTCCCTCACACTCATAGACCATTATCTCAAATTCATAAATTTCATCATCTTGGCCTCCCTAAGTTCAAGAGGGAAGAGCCGACTAAGAAAAGCCGCCTTGAACTCCTCCCAAATCACCACATTGTTGATTGCCTTCTCCTCCTTCCATAGATAGTACCATATTTGTTTCACCCCTTTGAGTTGGTAAGCCGGAAACTCCACCTTCTCCTCCGATCTAACATCCATAATAGCCAAAACCTTGTAGATATCATCAACGAACTCTTGAGGGTCTTTATTCACCTTTTACCTATAGAATTCTGGGGGATTCATCCTCATGAAGTCTCTCACCTGAAATGCCGGTTAGGAGCATGAGGAGCTTGGGCCCCTTGATTGGCTTGGTCAGCCAAAACTTAGGCAAGCAAGGTGAGAGCACCCTAAGGCTCACCATGACTCGATTATCCCTCAGGTATGCGGGTCTTCTTCCTCTTGTGTTAGGCATGGTCTAGCATAGAAAAGAACAACCATTAGGGGGGAAAACCTTATTTAAACTCTACAACATGACTTAGAACATGAAGAATGGAAACATTTCCTAAGACACCTCATAGCCTCTTACTCATAGTTGTGGTGCACAAGACTTCCATCAATAAGACTCTAATCGACGCAATGTATTAGATGTCGAGGACCATTAAGAACCTAGTGCTCTGATACCAAGTTTGTCATGACCCAAGCCTATGGCCTAGACATGACACAACGCATAAGGAACCTAAAGGGACCCCAAGCAAGCCTCTTAACATATCATTACACATCCTTGGTCGCAGATACAATAAAATATAACAAGAGATAGTAAGTAGGGATAAGCGAGGCTAAGGGACAACTTTCACATTATAGACATCAAGAGCCAAGAGAGAGTCAAAGCTCATAGTATTCCATATAACATGTCCAACAACACCTCTAATCATAGAACTTGACGAGGGCCAATACAAACAACTGGGGTTACCCTCATAGTCAAGAACATAATAAAAGGAAAAAGGGAGTCTTAATGCATAACATAAGATCAAAATTAATGTCCCTAAAGTGGAGGACTCACCAACTAGCTTGAGAGACAATCGTACTAGCCATGCGGAGGAGGAGGATGGTTAAGCTGGGCTCCGATTCCTGAATGGTGACATCATCTTGACGTAGAGTATGTGCTAGTACTTTTGAATATACTAAAAGTGTAGGATTAAATGCAAAAATAGATAGGCAAAATGCAATATCATATGCAATAAACAATATAGTAGCAATATGACATGAAGGATGCTTGCGGTAAACCGTGCTTATATAGAACAAAATACATGTGTAGCAAGTGACTATTTATAGAGGATATCCAAGGCCTATGACCCTCTTGGAGAGGCGAACGAGGTACTAACCCCTCAATATGGTTATACGAGCCAACTATATCCTGTAATAGGCAACTAAGGTACAAACCACTCAATATGGTTAATGAGATACCAACCCCTCAATATGGTTATACGGTCCTAGTGCTTCCCGTACTAGATGATCAAGGTACCAACCCCTCGATGTGGTTTACGGGCCTACTACTGCCCGTACTAAGCAACCAACTTACTAACACCTCGATGTGGTTACCCAGGCCTATAACCCCCCGAGCTAGGCTTGGTTATCTCATAACACTGCAGAAGTTCATCATGAAATTAACATATATATAACATACTTTCATCATCATAAAGTCATATATCTCATATGCCAAGCATTAGGCCTTCAATAACTCAAGAATCATAATTCTGATATTTTATCAAACACTTGGTAGGTGTGTAATGCTTGTGTAAACCATGCAATTAAAGAGTGAAATCATGTAAGAAATCTTGAAGTAAATCATCCCACAAATACTTGGTAAAACCATCATATATACATCAAAACCCCTAATCAAATCTCAAATTTGTTCCAAGATTCATAGCTCAAAACATGCTAAAACAGTCAGACTTTTATAAAACTCCAACACAGTTCATAGTCAAACTCATAGTAATAGACCCACATGTAAAATCAACTTAAAAACATGTAAATTAGATGAAATGGAAGCTTGGGAACCATGGGTGAAAGGACCCAATGGTTAAAACCCACATAGATTGACTTTGGAGAATAACTTGATGAAGATTGGAGACAGTGACTTGAAGCTTGAATGAAATCCTTAGATCTGGATGAGTTTTGGGACATAAGTTTTAGTGTGAAATATGAGCCTAAGTGTTTAAGTGAGTATTGGGGAATGTCTTCAATGATATGAGGGTGAAATAAGGCTAAATATAAGTATTTCAAGCATGGGAACACTTAGGCCCAAGAACCAAAACCCTTGGACCGAAGTGAAAACTGGCAACATTTTACACTGTGGTGCACCCTTGACGCATCACACCAGGGGTGCGAAATGCTCTTTGGAAATCAATTTTTTGGGAAACTGAAATTATGATTCGTTTGCTATAAAATAAATATTAGACCCATCTCCCACTCAATTTAACCCCCTGATCAAGAATATGAAGTTAGATTTTTGATATCATGCACAGACATTGAGATACATGAAAATTATGATTTCAAGTACCTCTGAGGCACATTTTCGGGCACTTTTTGGGATCATTTCACTTTTCTCAACCAATTCTTCCCTCTTGAGTTAATGTAGGCCAAAATGATGGGGTTTATGAAATTAAGATAAGGATCTGTAAGTGTGTGGAGTATGCCCTCAAGTTCAATCAACTCTCTAAATATGCTCCACAATTGGTGGTCACACCAAGGTCTAGGTAGCACAAATTCGTGATGGGTGTGTCCGACTTAGTAAATGACGAGTGTCGTGCCACCACGTTTATTAGTGATATGGATTTATCCCACCTTATGAATTATGCAGAACAACTGGAGGGGGAAAAGTGGAGAAAGAAAAGGGGTCATAAGGCCAAGAAGGTTCGTTTTGAAGGTAGATTCCAAAACCCCAAGGATGGCCAGTTTCATCAAGGACAAAGGTCTTCTAATACTTCTACTAGAAGGTTTGCTAATGACAACCAAAGGGTTTAAGGTTGTAGCAGTGTAGTGCCTAACTCTTTTTGTCCAAAATGTGATAAGGGTCATAGTGGACAATGTTTAAAGGACACCAATGCTTGTTTTGGTTGTGATGAAATGGGACATCAGGTGATGGATTGTCCTCATAAGCAGAACAAGGCTAGGGATGTTCATCCACAAGGTGCAAATATGGTTCCTAGGGGAAAAAGTTGCCAACAAAGTGGTACCCCAATGCACAACCGGTTCTATACTTTCAAGGGAGACAAGGAGTAGATGAGGTGCTTGATGTCATCACTAATATGTTAAATATCTTTGATTTTGATGTGCATGCATTGATAGACTCGAGTGCCACTCTTTCCTTTGTTACTCCTTTTGTTTCCAAAAGGTTTTCTTTTAAACCTGAAATGTTGTGTGAGCCATATGAGGTGTCTACTCTTTTTGGTGCATCTATTATTGCTAGGAGGGTCTATAGGAATTATCCCATTTACATTTTGCATAAAATCTTGCCTTGTGATTTTGTTGAGTTGGATATGGTTGATTTTGATATTATTCTTGGGATGTATTGGTTACATGCATACTGTACTTATATTGATTGTAAAACCCATAGGTGTCAAATTCCAATTCCACAATGAACCCACTCTTAAGTGGGAGAGTCATGATATGGTGGTCAAGGGTAGATTCATTTCTTTCCTTAAGGCCTAAAGGTTGATCTCTAAGGGGAGTCTATATTATCTTGTGAGGGCTAGGGACGTGGAGTCCAAAGTCCTTTCTATAGAGTCAATTCCAGTTGTTAATGAGTTTCTTGATGTCTTCCCTAATGAACTTCCTGGTGTTCCTCCCGAAAGGGAAATAGACTTTGGTATAGACCTTCTTCCCGATACTTAACCATTTGTGTTCCCTTTTACCATATGTCCCTGGCAAAGTTGAAGGAGCTGAAAGAGCAATTGAAGGGTTTGTTGGAAAAGGGATTCATTAGACCTAGTCAATCACCTTTGGGTGCACTGGTGTTGTTTGTGAAAAAGAAGGATGCTTCACTTAGAATGTGTATTGACTACCGACAACTCAATAGGGTCAACATCAAGAATAAGTACCCTCTATGAAGGATTGAAGATCTTTTTGAGCAACTTCAAGGTGCTAGTCACTTCTCTAAGATTGATCTTCGGTCCGAGTATCACCAAGTGAAAGTGAGGGAGTGTGACATTCCCAAGATGGCCTTCTCGACCAGGTATGGGCATAATAGTTTGTGGTTATATCCTTCGATTTGACTAATACACCGTCTATCTTCATGGATCTTATGAATACGGTCTTTAAATCCTACCTTGATTTGTTTGTGGTGGTTTTCATCGATGATATCTTATTCTATTCCTATAGTGAGGAGAAGCATGTGCATCACTTAAGGGTAGTGTTGCAAATCTTGAGGGAGGATAAGTTGTATGCAAAATATGAAAAGTGTGAGTTTTGGTTGAAAACATTTGCCTTCCTAGGTCATGTGGTGTCATGTGATAGTATTAAGGTGGATCCTAAGAAGACAGAGGTGATTATAAATTGTCCTAGACCTTTGAGTCCATCGAACATTAGAAGTTTCTTGGGTCTAGCGAGTTACTACCAGAGATTTGTGAATGGGTTCTCCTCTATTGCTTCTCTTATGACTAAGTTGACTCAGAAGAAAGCCAACTTTGTGTGGAATGATGAATGTGAAAAGAGATTCCGAACTTTGAAGGATAAGCTTGTTTCCGCTCTTATTTTGTCTCTACCAGAAATGTTGGAGGGGTTTGTTATGTATTTTGATGCTTCTAGAATCAGTTTGGGATGTGTCTTGATGCAAAATGGTAAGGTGATAGCCTATGCCTCTACACAACTTAAGGTGCTTGAAAAGAATTACCCTACCCATGATCTTGAATTGGCTGCCATGGTATTTGATTTGAAAACTTGGCGTCATAACTTGTATGGGCTTCATGTTGATGTGTTTACTGATCACGAGAGTCTCCAATATATGTTCACCCAAAAAAACCTCAACTTGAGACAAAAAAGTTGGTTAGAGCTCAAAAATTATGATATGAGTGTGCACTATCACCCCGGAAAGGCTAATATTGTGGCTGATGCTTTGAGTAAGGTGTCTATGGGTAGCCTAGCTCATGTTGATGATGGTGGAAATGAGGTGGCTAGGCAGGTCCATCAGTTGGCTAGATTGGGGGTTAAATTGGAAGAGGTGGATAATGGTGGTATAGTGGTTGTCGATGGCTCTAGATCTTCATTGATTGAGGAGGTGAAGTTTGTCACGCCTCGCGTTTAGCCCCTAGGTGTGTCCAACACCCAAAACCATTCCTTGTGCCAAGCGAACCACTTGGCCTAGCTACTTGCTCAGCGAAAGACTTAAATAATTAAAATGTCCATAGATAATAGGTACTAAATAAATTGTAATAGTCTAAACAATCTAAACAATGAAATAACTCAAAACATTTGAAAACAAGGATCACAACTCCTGTCTTATAGTCCATGGGACTTCTAACTAGCATAATTTGAAACAACTACCGGGATAGGCCCATGGTAGCTCCAACTAAAAGAATTTGAAATAAAACATAGATAATGACTTCAAAGCCTCTAATTAAAAAGAGGGCTCACCAATAGCTGGATGGATGTCTGTTCCTCAAGGGAGCATCTATTGAGGGACTCTATCACCTACCTCTGCATCATAAAATGATACAGGTCCTAAGGGAATTAGAATGTCGAATATATGGTATGTGAAATGGCCAAAACAGAAACTCAGAATAAGGCACTATGCTCGAAGTAGCTAAATCATGTCTCAAAATATAGTAGAATATGTAATAACTGTAGTACATGCTAAAAATAGAATATATGCTTATAATTTGTATGTAAAAACTAGTTTGCTTTAATTTAGAGAGTTTCTCTTACCGACAACCATCACTGTGAGCTTCGTTATGATACAACATCTTGCCCACACTGCCAGAGTCGTGCCATACTTTGCAGGAGTAAGGAACGAAAACAAGGGGAGTGGATCCATCCCAAAACTGGGCCATCTCAGTAGCAATGAAGAGTTGTACTTTTGGTACAGTCCTATCTTACGCTAGCTAAGTAGTTTTTTAGGTCAAGTTAATATTACATTCACTCATATCAGTGCTCAATACTACTCCCAAAATTACTTCTTAATGCTCACACTTAAAAGAGTATTCTTGCTCACAGTATTACTTTCTTCTCTTTGGGACTTAGCCCAACTTTAGCTTTTTTTAAACTTTTCTCAACTTGACACACATCTTTATTTATAAAAGTTGAATCAATAGCAGGTATTTCAACATGATCTTTATTACTCAGATATCTTGCAAATATAACAGCTTAAAGACTTGTTAAATTGAGCTCAAAACTATGAACATAGTAGTTTTAAATGATATAGCTATAGGGTTCTCATAAATATAACCATAACTGAAAATCTTGTCTCAATATCTCAATTTAATAATAAAATCAACAAAAGACCTCATTCTTATCAAGGAAAGAAATGCATAAACAGTATTTTGATATAATTCACTCATAATGGAGAAAAACTGATCTTAGCTCATAAGCTTGAATCTTTGGTAGAAACTTGTAGTCAATGGTACTAGAAGATATGTAAGATAAATTTTTGTAGGCCTTACATACCTTGGAAGTTAGTTCCTTGGAATAACTGAAGAGAATTATTGAAAGCCCTAGCTTTGCCTCTTGAATCAACCTTTTGATTTCTTGGAAGCTTTTTGAAGTTAATGATATCAATTAGTATGTTCTAGGGGATTAATTAGGTGAAACCTGACATATTTAGGCTTAAAAGGGTGAGAAAATTTGAAAATACCTCTCTTTAATATCGCTGGTAGGGTCGACTATGAGACCCCCCTACGACTCGTAGAGGCTTCTACAAACCGTAGAGGACCTTTTGTAAACTTTTTGGACATATTTTGGTGTCTCTGGAACTTTTCACGAGCCCCCAGCTACGACTCGAAGTGGGTTCTACGACCCGTAGTTGGGTTTGCAAAGTTTGGGGCTGAAAATTTTAATTCTCTAACTTTTTCGATGAGATACAGATTCGGGTTGTACTTCGAATTACGACTCCTAATAGGGTCTCATAGTGCAACTCTGCACTGGCAGTCTGCAGTAAAACGGCCATAACATTTGACTCCGAACACCAAATGAGGTAAAATTAGTTGCATTTGAAAGCTAATTCATAGAAATTTCATTTGGTATGTCATGGAACTTCTAATTGTTTTCCTACTAAGAGTTATGGTCATTTAAATTTGACATTTGCATAATCTAAGGCTAGAAACTCATTTTATAGGAAAGTTTTGAACCAGACTAGGTACTAGAGGTCTCTTATGAACCTAATACACTTCCCACATACAAGAGTGAGACTTAAAACATGGATAACTATGAGGATAGAGTTATGGGGTGTTATATCATCGATCTCAACCACACACATTCTCTACTTGTTTCATGAATTTCTATTATTTTAGCATGATTTGAAGAAGTACTAACAATGGACTGCTTTGTATATCGCCATTATATAGTAGTTCCTCTGTAAGTAAACAAATAGTTTGTTTGAGATTGAGCTTTATATGGATCTGATAAATAACCTACATTTGCATAACCAACAAGATCTGCATAGTCTTTGTTAGTATAAAACAAACTCATATCAACTGTACCTTCGAAGTATCGCAAAATATGCTTGATACCGTTCTAATGTCTTCGCGTTGGGGAAGCACTATACTTTGTTAGCATATTAACAAATGTTATATAAGATCTAGTTGAGTTAGCAAGATACATAAGTGCTCTAATAGCACTAAGGTATGGTACATCCGGACCAAGAAGTTCTTCATCCTCTTTTGGATGACAGAATGGATCGTTATTCGCATCAAGCGAGCTGATAACAATTGGAGTACTTAATGGATATGCTTTTTCCATATAGAATCATTTAAAAATTTTCTCAGTATAGGCAGATTGATGAACGAAAATTTTATCTGCTAAATATTGAATTTGCAGACATTGACAAAGTTTTGTCTTTTCAAGATCTTTACTCTCAAATTCTTTCTTCAAATATTCAATTGCATTTTGGACCTCTTCAGGAGTTCCAATGAGATTTATATCATCAATACAAATAGTGAGTATTACAAACTCTAATCCCGACTACCTAATGAAAACACATGGACAAAAGACATCATTTATATATCCTTCATTTATCAAGTACTCACTAAGGTTATTATACACATACACCCTGAGTGTTGCAGACTGTATAATGATCTTTGAAATTTGACAGAGAATATTTCTCGAGACTTACGACATGCTTCAGGCATTTTAAAAAATCCTCTTGGGATTTTCATGTAAATTTCAATGTCAAGTGAACTATAAAGGTAAGTTGTAACTACATCCATTAGATGTATTTCAAGATTTTCATGTACAACTAAACTGATGAGATATCGAAAAGTTATTCCATACATAACAGGTTAATATGTTTCTTCGTAGTTGACACCAGCTCTTAGAGAGAAGCCTTGTGCAATAAGGCGTGCTTTGTATCTTACAATTTTATTTCTCTCATTTTGCTTTTGCAAAAGAACTAATTTATAGCCAATTGGTTTTACACCATAAGGGGTTTGTACTATAGGTCCAATACCTCACGCTTAGAGAGTTAATTCAACTCAAATTGGATTGGTTTTTCAATTTAGGTCAATTATCTCTATACTGACATTCTTCGATAGATTTAGGCTCAAGATCCTCACAATCTTGCATCTTGCATGAGGTTAAGTGCAAAATTATATGCGAAAACATTGTCCACTATAATTTTCAATTGATCTAAATTTATCTCATCATCAATAGAACTTATTGGAAGTTCTTCATTCACTTGAGTCTCAAGTTCAGTGATTTCTTCAGGAATTTTAGAATTTCTCAAGTCTTGACCTTATTTAGGACGTTCTTTTGAAATATCATCTTTGTTATTCTTTACACTTCTCTTGCTAGGAGTTTTATCCTTTGAACCCAATGGTCTACCATGCTTTAGGCGTGTTTGGGATTTAGAAGCTTTGATACTAGCAGATAGTCTCTTTGGGACGTCAATTTGGTAGGCACATTCACTGCAAGGATATATGACTTAGTTACCCATCTCAAATTAGTAAATACACCTGGCATTTGATATGCTATTGTCTATAATTGGATCATCTTCTGGACCTCCTGTTCACATATGTGTATATGTGGATCAAAATGAGATAGGGAAGAGACTTTTCACACAATTTCTCTTTGGAGTTCCTTTTTCTCTCCCCCTAATTGTGGGAAGTTTATTTCATCAAATCGATAATCTGCAAATCTAGTAGTAAATAATCTCCTGTCAACAGTTCAAGGTATTGGATTATGGAGGGTGAGTTAGACCCAACATATATACCTAACCTTCATTGAGGGCCCATCTTAGTACATTGTGGTGGTGCTACGGGCACTATACCACACAATTAAAATTCAGAGATGAGCTCTATTTGGTTCATGACATGACATATATTGATCCAGTGGAGATAGATTTGAAAAAGCAACCTGCCCATTGTTGACATGTTGAAGCAGAACTAGACGGAAAGCCTTGGTATTTTGACATAAAGAAGTATTTGGAGATCAGAACATATCCCAAAAATGCTACTTCCAATCAGAAGAAAGCCATATTCTGACTAGCTAACAACTTCTTTCCAACTAGGGAAATCCTTAATAGGAGGACTCCAGATCTGGGCCTCCTAAGATGTGTTGATGCCACAGAAGCTATGAAACTTCTTGAACAAGTAAATGCTGGGATCTGTGACACTCATATAAGTAGATTTACTTTAACGAAGAAGATCCTTCGAGCAGGTTATTTTTGGATGACTATGGAACACGATTGTTGCAAGTTTGCGCAAAAATACCGTAAATGCTAGATACATGGTTATTTGATTCGGATACCTCCTCATGAACTCAAAGATATGAGTTCTCCTTCACCGTTTGTAGCTTGGGGCATGGATTTTATTGGTCTGATTAAGCCAGTTGTCTCAAATGGTCATAGATTTATTTTGGTTGCCATTTATTACTTTACCAAATGGATAGAAGCAGTCTCTTAAAAGTCTGTGACAAAGAATGTGGTAGCTGATTTTATGCACAATAACATAATATTCCGATTCGGGATACCAGATTCTATGATCACCGATAATAGGGTGAATCTCAACAATTATTTCATGAAAGTGATGTGTGAGAAATTCAAGATTACTCACCAAAACTCAACAGCATATCATCCTCAAATGAATGGAGCTGTAGAAGACGCCAATAAGAATATCAAGAAGATCTTAAGGAAAATGATTGAAGTCATTGAGGATGGCATGAAATGCTACCCTATGCTCTATTGGGTTATCACACGACTGTCAGAACAACAATTGGAGCAACTCTATACTTGTTGGTGTATGGAACTGAGGCAGTGATACCTGCTGAAGTTGAAATACCATTATTGAGAGTCATTCAAGAAGCCATGTTAAGTGATACAAATTGGGTAACCGAACTGAACATTTGTCCTTAATTGATGAAAAAAGGATGACAACCATTTGCCATGCTTAGTTATATCAACAAACAATGATTCATGCTTTCAATAAGAGAGTGAGACCCCGAAGGTTCAAAGTTGGGCAATTGGTTCTCAAATGTATATTTCCCAATCAAGATGAATATAAAGGAAAATTTGCACCAAATTGGCAAGGACCATACATGGTTGGCAAAGTTCTATAAGGAGGAGCATCAATTTTGTCAGAGATGGATGGTCAAAAGTGGCCAAAACTAATCAATTCAGACATTGTCAAGAGATATTATGTTTGAAGATCTAAAATTTTCCGTTACACTTTTCCTTATATCGCGTTATTTTGCTTGTAACGATTCTCAGCATTTTAAAATTAATTCCCCATGTAACGAACTATGCTTGACCTAAATTCTAAAGAATGAGATACGTAGGTGGCCTGTGTCAGCCTCAGTCATCCCATTATCCTTTTTATTATTCCTTTTACTTTTGAAGTACATTTGACCTTAATTCTTAAGAATAAGATACGTAGGTGGCCTATGTCAGCTTTGATCATTTTCTTATTTATTTTCTATTTTCCCTCCCTTTTGAGATGGGAACTATGTTTGACCCGATTCCTGCCTCAACGGAACACGTAGCTGCCATAACGGTTCAGTCATACTCCCATAAAGGAAACTGAGACAGAATTTTTGAGAGGCACTCAAAAATTCTCAACAAAAGATCCATCTCTAACAAGTCAGAATTTAAGTCATTTCGACAGGGATAGAATTTTTGAGGAGATCTCAAAATTTCTCATGGTTCTTCTAGCAAGTTTGTGCTTTATTACGACATTTAACTAGGATAGAAATTTTGAGTTCAACCTTAAAATTTCATTAGGTGTCGTTAGAAGTTTGAAAATGACCTTGAAGATCTTTTTCCTGATCAGAAATTCAAAGACAACCGTGATGCATCAAGAGAACTATGTCAGAAGCTGAGTACGTTCATCTAAGCTTTACTAAACATGACAATTGACAGTGACCTTTCGTCAAAAATCCTTTTCTAAATTTTTTGTATCTAAAATCTTTTTACATATCAAATATCTTGTCAAAATGTGTCTTTATCTTTTGTTTACCAAGACGTGGAAGATCGAAAAAGTCCATCAAAGGACGACGGGAAGCAAACAACCGAAGAATCAACACAGATTAATTCGCTTTGAAATTAAGAAATTTTCTGTGGATGCAGGAAAAATATTTGTTGGTTTATTTATTAGAGTTATTGAAACATAAATAATCCTATCTCACTAAAATCCTCAACCACCCATTTTATTTTCACGTTTACAAGAGGGTAATTTCATCATCATCGCGAAGAAGGCCATTTTATTTTTGTGTTGCCAAGAGGGCCATTGCATCATCAATGCCAAGAGGGTCATTTTATCATCATCGTCGAGAGGGCTATATTTTATTTTCCAGTGGTCAAGATGGCTATTTCAAAATCATCACCAAGAGGGCCATTTTTATCCTCCAGTTGCCAAAGAGGGTCATTTCATCATCATTACCAAGAGGACCATTTTATCATCATCGCTAAGAGGACCATTTTTATTTTTCTAGTTGCCAAGAGGGTCATTTCATCATTATCACTGAGAGGGCTATTTTTATTTTTCAGTTGCCAAGAGGGTCATTTTATCATCATTGCCAAGAGGGTCATTGTATCATCATCACCGAGAGGGTCATTTTTATTTTTCAATTGCCAAGATGGTCATTTTAACATCATCACCAAGAGGGCCATTTTTTATTTCCAGTTTCCAGGAGGGTCATTTCATCATCATCACCAAGAGGAACATTTTTATTTTTCAGTTGTCAGGAGGGTCATTTCATCATCATTGCCAAGAGGGCCATTTTATCATCATTGAGAGGGTCATTTTTTATTTTCCAGATGTCAAGAGGGTCATTTCATCATCATCACCAAAAGGGCCATTTTTATTTTTCAGTTGCCAAGAGGGTCATTTCTTCGTCATTGCCAAGAGGGCCATCAAATGATCATCGCCGAGAGGGCCATTTTATTTTCAAGTCGCCGCAAGGGCCATTTTTATTTTTCAGTTGCCAAGAAGGCCATTTTATCATCATCATCGAGAGGGCCATTTTTATTTTTCAGTTGCCAAGAGGGTCAGTTCATCATCATTGCCAAAAGAGCCATCACATCATCATCATCGCCTAGAGGGACATTTTATTTTCATGTTTCCAAGAGTGTCATTTCATCATTATTACCAAGAGGGTCATTTTATCATCGTCGAGAGGGCCATTTTATTTTCATTTTGTCAAGAGAGTCATTTCATCATCATTGCCAAGTTGGCCATTTTATCATCATCACCGAAAGGGCCATTTTATCATCACAACCGAGAGGGCCATTTTTTATTTTCTAGTTGCCAAGAGGGCCATTCAATCATCATTGCTAAGAGGGTCATCTCATCATCATCACTGAGAGGACCATTTTAGTTTCAAGTTACCAAGAGGGTCATTTCATCATCATCCCCAAGAGGGTCATTCATCATCATCGATAAAAGGACCATTTTATTTTCATGCTGCCGAAAGGGCTATTTCATCATCCATTTTCGAGAGGGACATTTCATGTTCAAAGTACCGAGAGGGCCATTATATTTTCAAGCTGTCAAGAAAGGCATCATTCTTTATTGCTGAGAGAGCCATTATCATGTTGTATCATATTGACTTATTATCTATCACGTCGCAAAAGAAGAATATGTGTCGAACATGGTAAAAGATAACATTACTATATTTAAGTTATGGTTTTTACTAATAATTTTTGTCTTAGTTCTATCGAGAGCATACGAAAGGATGAATTCTCAAACAAACTACAAGTGTGGACGTCATCAAATAGGATGCAGCACAACATGGAACTTTTTCTTAGCAGCAAACTGGGATATAGTTTGAAGAGGAGTGTTAAACTCTTGGGGTGCAAGCTGAGGAACGACTCCCACCACCATCAAACCATATCCTTGCCAGAAGTCATGTGGGTATTTCTTTGGGTCCATTAGTTTTCAGTCTCGCATCTTGGTGATTTAACTCTCACTTGAAGCGATATGTCCAATCTGAGTGATAAGGTACCAAGAGTTATGAAAATTTTGTCCATGTAAGTTCTTAATTATGGGTTTGGAGCACGCCACATTCATGACTCAGAGGTTGCAAGCCTCTTTTTCATAATTCAGTTTGTTTGTACCTCCTCCCAAACCAAAGGTTATCTCAGAACAAGAAATCTCCTTTTCGACCAATAGAGTCAAACTACAAGCAGCCTCATTCCTAAGTCCAAGGATATGTAGGCGGGCTCCATTTTGAAAACTCTAATGTATTCCAACAAATGCTCTTATTCTTATTCCCAAGCATTCCAATTTATCTATAATTTGTTATTAGGATAACTTTTGAATCCTTTCAAAATGGTGCATAAAATCAGGCGTTTTGAAGTACAAGTGGCCTGAATTCTCGGGTAACCTGAGAAATGTAGGAAACCCAAAACCAGGGTCCGGTCTCAATTTCCTAAAGTCCGTGCCAAAAGCCTTTCAGAAGATGAAGATATGGTCGACTAAAGATTGTATTTGTCAAATTTCTTTGTCCACGATCTCTTCCATTGATCATATCCAAAGAAAAGGACAGTTGTTGACACCCAACTTTTACCCTCCTTAATATAGATTAATCATCAAACTTTTAATTTTGACAGTTTGAAATAATTATCTTTTAAAAATGCAGAAAAAAGTATTTTTCTCAAATAAGTTTTATCTTATCTTTATTTTATCTTATTTTATTTTTATTTTATTTAATTTTTATTATTTTAGGATTTATTGTTTTGTAATTTAATTATTTCGTATCGTTAATTCTTCTTATAGTCAAATTAGTCAACCAAAGTTGATTTGATTACGTTTAATTATTCATAATTGCAATTGAAGTGGCTAATTTCTTAATTTTTGTTCCTCCAATTTGAACCGAATTTGGACCCATTTTTGGACCAATTTGTTTCCCTATAGACCCTTAACCCGGCCCACCTCTTTTAATCCTCCCAACTCAATACATACATATTTTTGTGCATATATATTTAGGTACTAACAAAAACACACGCATCCCTCTTTCTTTTTCCCTCACATCACGCGCGTGCTCATCTCCCTTACTCATTCTTCATCTTCAACATTGAACAATACCAAACAGAAGACCTGACAAACGCAGCAGTTTAGTGCGCATTCGTTGAAAAAGTCATCCACGCGTGTCAATCTCTCCTTTATCCCGCTCTCAATCCTTCAATCCACTGAGGAAATTTTCAATCCGTTGAAGCTTTTACAACAAACCTCAAAGATTCTTGTCCCCAAGGATGGAATTTGAAATTCAAATTCAATTTCCACTGATTTCCCCAAATTTCCCTGTGAGTTTCCCTCCTAAGATTGCCCTTAATCCCTAATGAAATCCCTCATTCATCACAATAAAGGGGGTTCGGATTTTTCAAAAAAGGCATAGATGAATTTCTATTTGGTAGAGTAACTCTAGAGAAATTGATTCAACTTTGAAAGAGTTCTGAGATTCAAGTTTCAAAAATGGGATTACGTTTCGGGTGGTGAAAGTTGTCTCCTCAGCTCGTCGTCGTTATCCTAATTCGCTGCTCTAAAATATGTAATACTTTCATCTCCCTCATCTTGGTTTCATTTTAAGTGTCATGTCTATGTTTGTTTTGTCTGAGAAATGGCTGTGTCATGATGATTTGAGGCTGGATATTACTATTACTATTTGTTGTGATGATTTTTGCAGTTGTAGAATTAAGTTTTAAACTGCAGAAGCCTGGTCAACATTAATTTCCTATTTCTCTACTCAAACTTTCTGGTTAGTAATGCTCTGAAATGGTTCATCTTTCATGGTTTCATATTGTAGCAGTCATGTCTTTAATTCTGGTTTAAATTCTTGATGAAAATAGCTTCATATACTTGAGTTCGTGATGTCTTCTTTAAGTTTCTGCTTCAGTTTTTCTAAATTTAAAATATATATATATCTGAATCAAATATAGAACTAAAATTAATAAAACTTTTTGATTTAGTTTAAACAATACAAAAAAAAGTAATTAACTAAACTATTAAACTTTTTGCTTTTAATTAATTTAATTTATTTTTTTAATAGTTTAGTTTGAAATTTAAAACTTTAATTGTCAAGTTAGAGTCAAATCAAATAGATAATTTCGAACCTGAATTTTCATTTGCTAAATTTGGCCTCTTAACTTCAACCAGTCGGTTGATGTTGAAGCCAAAGTAACAATTAAGCATTGGTTAACACGAATTTGAGAGAAAAAAATTCTTCTATTATTCATAAGAATAGATTACAAAAACAACTCTCAAACTCACACTCTTTCTTGGTGTTTTTCTGGCGTTTAATGAAGGAGCTCAGGAGCTCCTTTTATAGGGGAAATTATACACCCATAGATGTTATTCGTGACATCACAAAGGGTATAATATTCAACAATGGCAGTAGCCATTTTTGACAGCAACCATTATTGACAACAACTATTTTTGATAGTAGCCATTAGCAGCCATTGTTGAATTCCTTCAATGGGTTGGACTTCTTCAATTCTCCTCCTCCAGCCATTTCTGGAACAAGCATCCTATATATATTTGCATAGCTCTAACTTTTCTCTAGTTACCACTTTCGTCAACATGTCAGCTGGATTCTCCTTCATATGGATCTTCACTAGTCTCAACAATTATTGATCCATCACCTCATGTATCCAATAGTACCTAATATCATTATGTTTTGTACGAGAATGGTACATGGAGTTATTGCTCAAATCTAGAGTACTCTGACTATCACATTGTACCTTATATTCCTTTTGTTTGATTCTAAATTCTTGGAGATAATGCTTTAACCACAACATCTCTTTTCCAGCTTTAGTTGTGGATAAAGCAACACACTTCTGTGGTCTTGACTTCCATGAAACAGCTCCCCCTACAAAAGTGTAAATGAATCCTGAAGTAGATTTCCTGCTATCAAGGTCTCTGGTCATATCTCTATCTGTATAGCCCTCCAAGATTGGATCAACTCCCCTGTAGCAAAGACATAATTTCATTGTACCCTTAAGGTACCTGAGAATCCACTTTACTTCCTCACAATGCTCTTTCCCAGAGTTGGAGAGAAAACGACTCACCCTTCCCACTGCGTGAGCAATATCTGGCCTCGTACACACCATCGCATGCATAAGACTTCCAACTACTGAAGAATATAGTAAAGATGACATCTCCCCAATCTCTTCCTTGGATGAAGGACACGATCTCTTGCTTAACTTGAAATGGTTGGCTAATGGATGCTAACTGGATTGGCATTGTTCATGTGCAAACACTCGTTCAATATATTTTTCCTAAGATAGCCATAACCTCCAATTCTTCCTATCTAGGGTGATCTGCATTCCCAATATTTGTTGAGCTGGTCCTAAGTCTTTCATGTCAAAAGCCTTAGAGAGTTCCTTTTTCAGCTGGTTGATCTTCGTTGCATCTTTCCCCACGATCAGAATATTGTCTACATATAGTAGAAAAGCAACAAAATTTTCGTTACAAAACTTTTGAATGAAAACACATTCATCTACTGATGTTTTCTTATAACCTTGACTCTCCATGCATGAGTCAAATTTCTTGTACCACTGCCTGGGTGCCTGCTTCAGACCGTACAAGCTTTTCTTTAGCTTGCATACGAGGTTATCTCCCGAAACCTCAAAACCTTCTAGCTACTCTATGTTGATTTCTTTCTCTAAGTCTCTGTGAAGAAAAGTTGTCTTTATGTCCATCTGTTCAAGCTCCAAGTTTATACTTGCGACCACTCCAAGTATGACTCTAATTGAAGTCATCTTGACTACTACTGAAAATATCTCGTCAAAGTTGATCCCTTTTTTTTGTTGGAATCCTTTGACTACAAGCCTTGCTTGTATTTCACCACTTTTCCATTGCCATCCTTTTTCAGCTTGAACACACATTTATTTTTCAGTGTCTTCTTCCCTTGGGGAAGTTCTACGATCTCATAAGTTTGATTTTTCTGTGGAGATTCCATTTCATCCTGCATTGCGAGAAACCACTTTTCTTTGTCCTTATGAGATACTGCTTCATGGAAACTCTCTGGTT
>JAOTQR010088829.1:0-34007 GCA_025774065.1 Solanum ossicruentum
TACACTTTAGAAGAAATTTACATTTGGCCCCAAACTTTACCAAATTGAACCAATTAAGGACTTACGGGTTCTAACACTAAATATGAAAAATGTGAGTGTTGGTTGAAAGAGGTTCCTTTTCTAGGGCACGTGGTGTAGAGTGATGGCACTAAAATGGATCCTAAGAAGATGGAGGTGATTTGAAATTGGCCTAGACCTTTGACTCCATCAGACATTAGAAGTTTCTTGTGTTTGGCTGGTTATGACCTGAGGTTTTTGAATGGCTTATCTTCTATAGCTTCTCCTTTGACTAAGTTGACCCAAAAGAAGGTGAAATCCGTGTGGATTAGTGAATGTGAGAAGTGTTTCACAACTTTGAAAGATTCACGCTCCTATCTTGTCTCTACAAGAAGGGTTGGAAGGATTTGTTGTATACTGTGATGCCTCAAGAATTGGGTTGGGGTGTATTTTGATGTAAAGTGATAAGGCAATATCATATGCCTCTAGACAACTTAAGGTGCATGAGAAGAATTATCCCAACCATAATCTTGAATTGGCGGTCATATTATTTGCTTTGAAAATTTGGCATCACGACTTGTATGAGGTTCATATGTGTTCACCGACCACTAAAATCACCAATATATGTTCACCCAAAAAGATCCTAACTTGAGACAAAGAAGGTGGTTACAACTCCTTAAAAATTATGATATGAGTGTGCATTATCACCCCGGCAAAGCTAATGTTATGGCGGATGCTCTAAATAGGGTGTCCATGGTAGTCTAGTTCATGTTGGTGATGGTGGCAAGGAAATGGATAGAGAGTTTCATCGGTTGGCTAGATTGGGGGTTAGGTTGGATGAAGTGGATATTTGAGGTGTAGTGGTTGTTGATGGTTCTAAGTCTTCCTTGATTGAGGAAGTAAAAGCAAAACACGATCTTGACCTCGCCTTGCTAGAGTTGAAGACCTTGGTGAGAGATAGTAAAGTGGAGGTTCTTCAAAAGGACCTTGACGGAAGCTACATCTTTGTTCCTCAACCTCTTCACTTGTCTATCAAAACTTTCCACTAGGACTTCATAAGTTAAAACCCACACACTTTCTCAACATGGATACATGGAAGACCGGATAAACCATATTCATCTCCATTGGCAACTCCAACTCATATGCAACCTTACCCACTCTCCTCAAGACTTTATAAAGGCCCACAAATCTTAGGCTTAATTTCCTCTTTTTGAAAAATTGAACCACACTCTTCATGGGTGAGACTTTTCAAGTAAACCCAATCACTAACCTTAAACTCAAGATCTCTTCTCTTCACATCAGAGTAGAACTTCTGTCCACTTTGGGATGTCTTCAATCTCTCCCTAATCAACCTCACCTTCTCCAAGGCCTCCATGACCAAATCCGGACCTAGCAAAGCCATTTCCCCCACTTCAAACCACCCAACCGAGGATCTACAATGCCTACCACAAAGAGCTTCAAAAGGAGCCATACCAATGTTTGAGTGGTAGCTATTATTGTAAGCAAATTCAATGAGTGGAAAATATTCACCCAACTACCCTTAAACTCCAAAACACAATCTCTAAGCATATCCTCAAGAGTTTTAAATAGTCCTCTTGGCTTAACAATCCATTTGAGGATGAAAAGTCATGCCAAGCTTAACCTTGGTACCAAGACCTCTTTAGAAGGACCTCATAAAGTGAGAAGTGAATGGAGCACCACAATCCAAAATGTGTCACGAACCAAACCTAGGGCCTTGTCGTGACCGGCGAATGGGGAGAATGAAGGAACCCCAAACAAGCCTCATAGCATATTACATATCCTTGGTCGCAGAAGCAATTAAAATGACTATAAGAGATAAGCCTAAATAAAGGGAATTAGAACTAAGGGTAAACTTCCATATCATAAATATCAAGAAACAAGAGAGTCAAGGATCATAACATAGATACAAAATATGTCCAACAACACCTCTACTGCATAGATAAGAGCGAGGGCTAAGACAAGCTACCGGGCTCACCCTCATAGTCAACATTTACATGAAAGAAAAGCAGTCTTAGTACATAACATGAGAGAATAAGCAACGTCCTCAGAATGGAGGATTCACCAATAAGCTTGAGCGGAATCTTACTAGCCATGTGGATAGGGATGCTCAAGCAGCGCTCTGGTTGCTAAATGGTGACATCATGTAGGCATAGAGTATGCGCTAGTACATTTAGATGTACTAAGTATGTAGGATATAATGCAACAAGAGATAAGTAACATAATCGAAATACATAAGCATAGGCAATGAGTAACTTATATCAATATGGCATGCGTGGAAGATTCTTGTAGTAAATCATGCTTATATAGAACATAGTACATGTGTAAAAAGAGACCACTATCATATTGGTGGATCATCACACCCTACCACCCCTAGTGATTGAGGTACCAACCTTATCAATTGGTTTGTGGATCGTTGTACCCTATCACCCTTGGTGATCGAGGTACAAACCCCCTTGGTTGCCAAGGTACAAAACCCCCGATATGGTTAATAGATCATCGCACCCTACCACTCATGGTGACTGAGGTACAAACCCCCCGACATGGTTGCCAAGGTACAAACCCCTCGACATGGTTATCAAGGTACGAACCCCTTGACACGGTTACCCGACGCGCAACCCCCGAGTAGGGCATGGTCACATTCCAACACTATATTGATAATACCATATACATACATCCATTTTATCATCATTCCATTATCATTTCTTCATCATATAGTCATTCAACTTATAAGACATGCATTGGACCTTCAATTCCTTAAGAAACCATAACTGGACATTTTATCAAACACTTAGAGGGTATGTAATACTAGTGTAAAACCATGCAATTCAAGAGTGAAATCATGCTAGAAAAATCAGTGTACAACCATAAATAAATACTTGGTAACACCCTCAAACAATATACATCAAAAGTCTTTATCAAATCTCATAATAGATCTTGGATTCATAGCTCAAAACGTAGTAAAACAGTCACAATTTCATAAACCCCAACATAGTATGCAGTGAATTTTATAATGAGTAAGACCCATGAATAAATAAACTTTAAATCATGCAAATTTTGGGTAAAAGAGTGTTTGGGCATCATGGGCGAAAGGAACCCATAAAAGAAACCCACATACCTTAGCTGTGGAGATTAACTTGATGAAGATTGGAGATGGAGACTTGAAGCTTGAATGAGAACCTTAAAAATCTAGATGAGGTTTGAGACTTGAATTTAGGAGTAAAATATTTGTCCAAGTGCATGAATAAGTTTTGGGGAATGATTTGAATCATATGAGGGTAAAAAAATAGCTAACTATAGGTATTTTAACATTTGGGAACACTTAGGCCCAAGATTTAAAAGTCTTGGACCGAAGTTAAAACTGAACAAAAAAATACACAGAGGCGCGCCCTTGGCGCGTCGTGCCAGGGGCATGCAAACATCACTGGTATTGCTTTTTTGGAAAATCAAAATTGCTAATTGTTTTCTCTTAACTTGAGGTTAGACCCATTTTTCACTAAATTTAACCCCTTGATCAAGAATATGAAGTCAAATTTTTAATATCGCGTATGGATTTTGAGATATATGGAAGTTGCAATTTCGGGCACTTTTTTGGGTCTTTACAATATCTCCCTCTTAGGAACATTCATCCCTGAATGTCAAAGGGATGTATTTGAGAGATATAAACATGAAAAATTTCAGCCCACATAAGGATTCAACAATGCACTTAAACATCATTTCAAAAATCTCATCATAAGTGTAAATCATCATGAACTTATCAATTTAAACATGAGTGTATGCAATGACATGAGGGCTGAACCTTAGACTTGAGATCATATAAAGGACTTATATCAATACCTTAGGCTTGAGTAGAGTGGAAAATGTAAGGACATTGCTTTTACATGTCCACCTCGGCCTCCCAAGTAGCACTTTCAACTTGTTGATTCCTCCGAAGGACCTTAAGGAAAGCCATATCCTTGTTCCTCAACTTCTTCACTTGTCTATCCAAGATCTGAACTAGAACCTCTTCATAAGTCAAATTATCTTCAACAACACCCATAACATCAAGAGTCACACTAGCATTAGGGTCTCCCATACATTTCCTCAACATGGATACATGAAAGACCGGATGAACCAATTCCATCTCTCTAGGCAAATCTAACTCTTAGGCCACCTTATTGATCCTTCTCATCACACTATAAAGGCCCACATATCTAGGGATTAACTTGTCCTTCTTACCAAAATGGACCACACTTTTCATGGGTGACACCTTCAAATACACCTACTTACCAACTTTGAATTTAAGGTCCTTTCTCCTCACATTGGCATAGGATTTTTTGGCGACTTTGAGCCGTCTTCAATCTCTCCCTAATCATCATAACCTTGTGAAGAGCCTCCATAACCAGATCTGGTCCCAATATAGCCACCTCACAAATTTCAAATCACCCAACAAGTGATCTACAACGTCTACCATAAAAAGACTCAAAAAGGTCCATACTAGTGCTAGAATGATAGTTATTATTGTAGGCAAACTCAATCTATGGAAGAAGATTATCCCAACTAACCTTGAGCTCCAATACACAAGACCTAAGCATATCCTTAAGTGTTGCATAGTTCTTTCAGCTTGGCCATCCGTTTGAGGGTGAAAGGTCGTACTAAGCTTAACTATACAAAGACTTCTCTAAAAGGACCTCCAATAGTGTGAAGTAAATTGAGCACCACGGTCTGATATGATGGACAAAGGAAACCCATGCAAGCTTACCAAGTCAAGAATGTATAATCTAGCATAATCTTCAGCCCTATATGTGGTCTTAAAGCCGATTTTGTCATCCTATCAATCACAACCCAAATGGAATCAAAACCCTTTCTAGTCTTGGGCAATCCAACCACGAAATCCATATTAATCACCTCCCACTTCCAAGTAGGAATCTTTATATCTTAGGTTAGGCCACCTAGTCTTTGATGTTCGGCTTTGACTTATTGACAACTATGGCAACCGAAAACGAATTTGGCAATGTCCCTCTTCATGCCTCCCCACCAATACACATCCCTCAAATCTCTATACATTTTGGTAGAACCAGGGTGAATATAATAAGAAGAATTACGGACCTCATCAAGGATTTTCTCCCTTAAACTATCAACACAAGGCACACACAACCTACCTTGGTACCTAAGTGCACCATGTCCCCCTTGGGAGAAAACCTCCACCTTCCCATCACTAACCAAGGCTTTCAATTCCAACAAGGAGGGATCAAGATCTTGCTTAGCTTTCACCTCCTCCACTAATGAAGACTTAGAGCCATCAACAATAACACCACCACTATTTTCCTCCTCTTCCAACCTAACTCCTAATATATCCAAACGATGGATCTCCCTAGCCACCTCCCTATCACCACCATCAACATGAGCTAAGCTACCCACAGACACTCTACACAAAGCATCCACAACCACATTAGCCATACCCAGATGACAATGCATACTTAAGAAGTTCTCACCATCTCCTTTGCCTCAAGTTAAGATCTTTTTGAGTGAAAACATCTTGGAGACTCTTATGATCGGTGAAAACATCAACATGCACCCCGTACAAGTATGACGCCAAATCTTTAATGCAAATACCACAGTGGCCAATTCAAGATCATGAGTAGGATAATTCTTTTCATGCACCTTGAGTTTCCTAGAAGCATAGTCTATTAACTTACCCTTTTACATTAGAACACAACCCAAACCAACTCTAGAAGCATCATAATACACAACAAATCCCTCTAGCCCTTCCGGTAGTGACAAAATAGGAGCGGACACAAGCTTATTTTTCAATGTTTGGAATCTCCTCTCACACTCATCGGTCCACACAAACTTTGCCTTCTTTTGAGTTCAATTTAGTCATGCGAGAAGAAATAGAAGAGAACCCATTCACAAATCTCCAATAATAGTATGTTAAGCCCAAGAAGCTCCTAATATCCGACAGGGTCAATGATCTAGGCCAATATCTAATCACATCCATCTTTTTAGGATCCACCTTAATACCATACCCCGACACCATATGACCTAGGAAGGCAACTTCTTTCAATCAAAATTCATAGTTCTCATATTTAGCATACAATTTCTCCTCCCTTAATCTTTGAAAGACTACCCTCAAATGACTCATATGCTCCTCCTCATTATGTGAATAGATCAAAATGTCATCAATGAATACCACAACAAAGGAATCAAGGTAGGGTTTAAAGACTCTATTCATAAGGTCCATGAATATGGCCGGTGCATTAGTCAACCTAAAAGACATCACAACAAACTTGTAATGCCCATACCTAGTCTGGAAGGCCTTCTTGGGAATATCACACTCTCTCACCTTCACTTGATGATACCAACCCAAAGATCAATCTTAGAGAAATAGCTAGCCCCTTGCAATTGGTCAAATAAGTCATCAATCCTTAGAAGGGGATACCTATTCTTGATGGTGACCCTATTATGTTGTCGATAGTCAATACACATTCTAAGGGACCCATCCTTTTTTTTCATAAACAACACTAGTGCATCCCAAGTTAATTGGCTAGGCCTAATAAATCCCTTCTCCAACAAGTCCCGCAATTGCTCCTTTGACTCCTTCTACTTCGTCGGGGCCATATGGTAAGGGGAAATAGAAATCGATTGAGTATCGTGAAGGAGATCTATACCAAAATCTATTATCCTTTTGGGAGGAACACCGGAAAGGTCATTTGGAAAGACATCAGGGAACTCATTTACAACTAGAACCGACTCTATGGGAAGGACCTTGGACTCCATTTCCCTAACCCTCATAAGATGGTAGAGACACCCCTTTGAGATCAACTTATGGGCTTTAATATAAAAGATGAACCTACCCTTGAACACCACATCATGACTCTCCCACTCAAGGATGGGTTCATTTGAGAATTGGAATTTGATAGTACAAGTTCTACAATCAATAGAGGCGTAGTATGCATACAACCAATCCATCCCAAGAATGACATCAAAATCAACCATATCTAACTCAACAAAATTACAAGGAAATATTTTATGCGAGATGGAAATAGGACAACTTCTATTGACTTTTCTAGCAACAATAGATGCACCAATAGGAATAGACACCTCATATGACTCAAGCAACAATTCGGGCTCCACATGGAACTTTTTGGCAACAAATGGGGTAACAAAAGAAAGAGTGACACCCGGATCAATCAATGCATACACATCAAAATCAAAGATTTTCAATATACTGGTAACAAATTAGGGACCTCATCAACCCCTTGCCCCCCATGCAAAGCATAAAATTGATTGTGCCTTGGGGCACCATCTTGTCGGTCACCTCTCCCTAAAGGAACTACATTAGCACCTTATGGACGAACCTCCTTACCCTTGTTGTGATTTCGAGGGCAATCCACCTTTTCGTGACCCACTTCCCTACAATCATAGCATGCATTAGTATCTCTCAAGCCTGGGCCCTTATGACCCTTACCACACCTAGGACACACCTCATTAGGAACCACAAAACCAACACCTTGGGTCCTTGGGAAGTCATTGGTAAATGCCCCATTAGAAGCATGAGAAGATCCTTGGCTTTGGCGGAATCGGCCACTCCTTCGGCTTTGGAACTTTCCATCAAATTGGGGCCTCTTGGTCTCATGACCCCTTTTCTTCCTCAATTTCTCCTCTTCCATTTGTTTAGCATAGGTCATCAAACGTGACAAGTCCATGTCACTAATCAACATGGTGGACTGGCATTCCTCACTCACCAAGTCAGAAAGACCCATCATAAATTTGTTCATCCTAGATCTTGTAGGCCACCAAATGTGGTGCATACTTCGAAAGTTGGTTGAACTTGAGGTATGGGCATAATCCCTCACACTCATAGACCCTTGTCTCAAATTCATAAATTCCACCAACTTAGCTTCCCTAAGTTCGGGGGGGAAGTCAGTTAAGGAAGGTCACCTTGAACTCCTCCCAAAGCACCACATAGTTGACTCCCTTCTCCTCCTTCCATTGATTGTACCATATTTGTGCTACCCATTTGAGTTGGTAGGCCACCAGCTCCGCCTTATCCTCCGACCTCACACCCATGATAGCCGAAATCTGGTAGACCTCATCAATATACTCTTGAGGGTCCTCACTCTCCTTTGACCCCTAGAATTCCGAGGGATTCATTCTCATGAAGTCTCTCACCCAAGATGTTGGTGTAGGAGCATGAGGGGCTTGGTCCCTTTGGTTGGCTTGATTAGCCACAACTTGTGCAAGTAAGGTGAGAGCATCCCGAAGCTCTCCATTAGCCGGTTGCTCCTTAGATTTGCGGACTCTTCTTCCTCTCATGTTAGGCATAATCTAGCATAACAAAGGAAACTCAATGGGAGGGAAAACCTTACCTCAACTTCAATAGTACAACATAGAGTAAGAAGGGAAACATTACCTAAACGCCTCTTAGCCTCTAGCTCATAGTTGTGGTGCACAACACAACCATAAATAAGACTCTAATCGACGCGGTATGTTAGACTCCGAGGATCTAACAACCTAGTACTCTGATACCATATTTTTCACAACCCAAGCCTAGAACATAGTCGTGACCGACGAATGGGGAGCCCGAAGGAACCCAAACAAGCCGCATAGCATATAATTACACATCCTTGGTCGCGAAAGCAATTAAAATGACCATAAGAGATAAAAATGAACAAAGGGAATTGGGACTAAAGGTAAACTTCCATATCATAAACATCAAGAAACAAGAGAGTCAAGGCTCATAGCAAAGATATAAAATATGTCCAACAATACCTCTATTTCATAGATAAGAGCGGGGACCAAGATAAGCTATCGGGCTTACCCTCATAGTCAACATTTACATGAAAGAAAAGTAGTCTTAGTACATAACATGCAAGAATAAGCAATGTCACCAGAATGAAGGACTCACCAACAAGCTTGAGTGGAATCGTATTAGCCACGTGGATGGGGATGCTCAAGCGGCGCTCCGGTTCCTTCATTATGACATCATGTAGGCATAGAGTATGTGTTAGTACATTTGAATGTACTAAGTATATAGGATGCAATGCAATAATAGATAAGTAACATAATTGAAATGCATAAGCATAGGCAATGAGTAACATATATCAATATGGCATGCATAGAAGATGTTTGTAGTAAATCATGCTTATGTAGAACATACTATATCTGTAAGAACAGACCATAATCATAATGGTGGATCGTCAACCCCTACCATCCTTGGTGATTTAGGTACCAACCTCATCATTTGGTTGGTGGATCGTCGTACCCTACCACCCTTGGTGACCGAGGTACAAACCCCCCGATATGACTGCCAATATACAAAACCCCTGACATGGTTGATGGATCATTACACCCTACCACCCATGGTGACCGAGGTACAAAATCCCCAACATGAAACCAAGGTACAAACCCCTTGACATGGTTATAAGGTACAAACCCCTTGACATGGTTATAAGGTACAAACCCCTTGACATGGTTACCCGACGTGCAACCCCCAAGTGGGGCATGGTCACATTCCATTACTATATAGAGAATATCATATACATTATCCATTTCATCATTATTCCATCATCATTTCTTCATTATATAGTCATTCAACTTATAGGACATGCATTGGACCTTCAATTCCTCAAGAAATCATAACTGGACATTTTATCAAACACTTAGAGGGTGTGTTATACTAATGCAAAATCATACAATTCAAGAGTGAAATCATGCTAGAAAAATTAGTGTAAAATCATCAATAGATACTTGATAACACACTCAAACAATATACATCAAAACCCTTCATCAAATCTCATAATAGATCTTGGATTCATAGCTCAAAACATAGTAAAACAGTTACAATTTCAAAAACCCCAACATAGTGTGCAGTGAATTTCATAATGAGTAAGACCCATGAATAAATCAACTTTAAATCATGCAAATTTTGGGTAAAAGAGATCTTGGGCATCATGGGAGAAAGGAACCCATGAAAGAAACCCACATACCTTATCTTTAGAGATTAACTTGATAAAGATTGGAGATGGAGACTTGAAGATTGAATGAGAACCTTAAAAATTTGGATGAGGTTTGAGACTTGAATTTCGGAGTAAAATATTTGGCTAAGTATTTGAATAATTATTGGTAAATAATTTGAATCATATGAGGGTAAAAATGGCTAAGTATAGCTATTTTCACGAGTGGGAACACTTAGGCCCAAGACTTAAAAGTCTTGGACCAAAGTCAAAACTGAACAAAAAATACACAGAGGCGAGCCCCTGGCGTTTTTGGAATTGCATTTTTGGAAAATCGAAATTGCTAATCATTTTCTCTTAAATCAGGGTTAGATCCATTTTCCACCCATATTAACCCCCTAATAAAGAATATGAAGTTCAATTTTTGATATCCGCATGGATTTTGAGAGATATGGAAATTACGATCTCGGACACTTCTGAGGCACATTTTTAGACACTTTTTGAGGTCGTTAAAAAATGATAGGCAAGGGCACCTCATGCAATCTAACCAACTCATGAATGTAGAACTTGGCATAATCATCGGCACCATAAGTGGTTCTGACCAGTAAGAAGTGATCTGACTTTGTCATTCTATCCACAACAACCGAAATAGAATTGAAATGTTTCCTAGTCTTAGGCAACCCAACCACAAAATCCACGTTGATCTCTTCCCACTTCCATGTAGGAATCTCTATATCTTGGGCTAAGCCACCCTGCCTTTGATGTTCGGCCTTCACTTGTTGGCTATTGTGACATTCGGATATGAACTTGGCAATGTCTTTCTTCATACCACCCCACCAGTATACCTCCCTCAAGTCTCTATACACTTTTGTAGAACTAGGGTAAATAAAATAGGATGAATTATGGGACTCCTTAAAGATCAATTCTTTCAAGTCATCCGTATTTAGCACACACAATCTATCTTGGTACATAAGGGAACCATCTCCCCCTTGGGAGAAAACCTCCACTTTACCATCTCCCACCAAGGCCTTCAACTTTAGCAAGGTGGGGTCAAGATCTTGTTTTGCCTTTACTCCTAGAAGAAGGAAGCTTAGAACCATCAACAACCACTACACTACCACTATCAACTTCATCCAACCTAACCCCCAATCTAGCCAATCGGTGAACTTTTCTAGCCACCTCTTTGCCACCATCATCAACATGAGCTCAACTACCCGTAGATATCCTATTTGGAACATTGGCCACAATATTAGCTTTGCCAGGGTGATAATGCACACTCATATCATATTCTTTAAGGAGCTCTAACGACCTTCTTTGTCTCAAGTTAAGATCTTTTTGGGTGAACACATATTGGAGACTCTTGTGGTCGGTAAACACATCCACATGAACCCCATACAAGTAGTGAGCCAAACATTCAAAGCAAATACCATGGCCACTAATTCAAGATCACTGGTGGGATAATTCTTCTCATGCACCTTGACATCACTATCACCTTACCACTTGACATCAAAACACACCCAAAACCAATTCTTACGGAATCACAATATACAATAAATTTGTCCAACCCTTCTGGTAGAGACAAGATAGGAGCGGAGATAAGCTTACCTTCAAAGTTTGGAAAATCTTCTCACATTAATTGGTCTGCATGAATTTTTCCTTCTTTTGTGTCAACTTTTTCATAAAAGAAGCAATAGAAGAGAAACCATTTATAAACCTCAGGTAATAACCCACATAACACAAGAAACTTCTGATGTCCGACAGAGTCAAAGGTCTATGCCAATTTCTAATCACCTCTATCTTCTTAGGATCCACCTTAGCGCCATCACCCGACCCCACATGCCCTAGAAAAGCAACCTCTTTCAACCAAAACTCACATTTTTCATATTCGGCATACAACCTCTTTCTCCCTCAATATTTGCAACACCACCCTCAAGTGATTCACATGATCTTCCTTACTATAGAAATAAATCAAGATATCATCAATAAGAAAACCATAAACAAGTCAAGGTAGGGTTCAAAGACCCTATTCATAAGATCCACAAATATAGCCAGTGCATTAGCCAACCCAAAGGACATAACCATAAACTCAAAGTGTTCATACCTAGTCCGGAAAGCCATCTTAAGAATGTCACACTCCCTTACTTTTACTTGGTGATACCCAGACCGAAGATCAATTTTAGAAAAATGACTAGTCCCTTGAAGTTGATCAAAAAGGTCATCAATCCTTGGTAGAGGGTACTTGTTCTTTATGGTGACTCTATTAAGTTGTCAGTAATCAATGCACATTCTAAGAGAACTATCCTTCTTTTTCATGAATAAAACTGATGCACCCCAAGGTGACTTACTTGACCTTATGAAACTTTTTCCAACAAATCCGTCAATTGCCCCTTCAACTCCTTCAACTCCATCGGGGCTATACGAAAAGTGGGAATAGAAATGGGTTGAGTATCGGGAAGAAGGTCTATACAAAATCTATTTCCCTTCGGGAGGAACATCGGGAAGTTCATCGAAAAAGACATCAAGAAACTCATTAACCACAGGAACTGACTCAATAGGAAGGACTTTGGACTCAATATCCCTAACCCTCATAAGTTGATAAAGACAACCCTTAGAAATCAAATTTTGGGCTTTAAGGAAAGAAATGAATCTATCCTTGACCACCACATCATAAATTTTCCACTCATAGGACGAGCTCATTAGGAAACTAGAATTTAACCTTATGGGTCGTACAATCAATAGAAGCATAACACCATATCTAATTCAACAAAATCACAAGGCAAGTTTTTATGAGAAATGAACATGTTATAACTTCTATAGACTCTTCTAGCAACATTGGACTCACCAACTGGGGTAGATACTTCATAAGGTTCACACAACAATTTGGGACTAACATGAACCTTTTTGACAACAAAAAGAGTAATAAAAGAAAGAGTATCGCAGGGGTCTATCAAAGCATACACATCAAAATCAAAAACCTTCAACATACCAATGATGATATTGGGCACCTCATCCACTCCTACTCTCCCTTGAAGAGCATATAATCTATTTTTCCTTGGAGCACCCTCTTGTTCTCTCCCCTTTTGAAATGTATTTACGCTTGGCCTTGTGGACGACCATCTCTACCTTTGTTTTGAGTACGAGGACAATCAATCACCTTATGACCCACTTCTACACAACCATAGCAAGCATTAGAGTTCTACAAACATTGGCCATTATAGCTCTACCACATCTTTGGCATATAGGGTTATGCACCCCACCACCACCACCTTGGAATCTTGGGTTGTCATTAGCAAACCTTCTATTAGGTGCATTGCCAGACCCTTGGTTGTGGAACTTGTAACCTTGAGGAAATCGGCCACCCTTGGAATTTTGGAGTCCACCTTCAAAATGAGCCCTCTTGCGCTCACCACTTCTTCTCTTTCTAAGCTTTTCCACCTCTAATTGTTCAGCATATGTCATGAGGCAAGAAAAATCCATATAACTTATTATCATGGCAGTACGACACTCCTCAATAACTAAGTGGGACACACCCGACTCAAATTTGTTCATCCTTGACCTCGACTGGGCAACCAATTGTGGGGCATACTTGGAGAGTTGGTTGAACGTGAGGGCATACTCCCTCACACAAATAGAACATTGTTTAAGGTTCATAAACTCCATCATTTTAGCCTCTCTTATCTTGATAGGATAGAACTGGTTAAGGAATGCGGCTTTGAACTCCTCCCAAGGAATAGCATCATCATCTCTCCTTTCTGACTTCCATTGTATGAACTAAATTTGGGCCACATCTTTGATTTGTTAGGCCGCTAATTTCGCTTTCTCCTCCAAATTGACCCCTATTATAGATACCACTTTGTACACCTCATCGATGAACTCTTAGGGATCCTCATCCGTCTTGGATCCACGGAACTCTGGTGGGTACATTCTAGTGAAATCCCTCACCCTAGAATCCGGAGTGGGAGCATGAGGGGCTTGGACACCTTGGTAAATTTGGTTGGTCATAGCAGGAGCCAACATTGTAATAGCATCCCAGACTTATCTTGAGCCACCCCTCCACCTTGAGGTTCTTGAGGTGCGGGAGGGGCCAGTTGCTCCTCAGGTGTATGGGCTCTCTTTAATCTCCCTCTTGGAATCAACATGATCTGGAAGATCAAAGAGCATTGATTAGGGGGAAAAGCCTTACACTTATGGATAAAGCACGAGATAGACCATGAAGAAGTGAAATATTTCCTAAAATGACTCATAGCCTCCCATTCATAGTTGTGGCTCACTTCACAACCATGAAGACTCTAATCGGCATGGTGTGTTTGATTTTGAGGACAATTAACAACCTAATTCTATGATACCAAGTCTGTCACGACCCAAGCCTAGGTCCTAAATGTGACACAGCGAATGGGGAACCCGAAGGAACCCCAAACAAGCCTCTTAGCATATCAATCACACATCCTTGGTCACAGAAGCCAGGTAACAACAACAAGAGATATAAAAGGGATTTGAGATTAAGGGAATTCTTTGATAATCATAAAGTATTCAAGAGTCAAACTTATAGAATAAATATATCAATTACCCAACAACACCTCTAAAATAGAGTAGGGGCCAAGACACTTTCCGGGCTCACCCTTATAGTATCAAATGTTCAATATAAAGAAATAATAAATGGAAAGAGTAACATGGATAGCATCCTCGGACTTTAGGACTCACCAAAGCTTATGTCCAAAGGACCGAACTAGCCTTGTGGAGGATGATCAAGAGGTGCTCTGATTCCTACATGGTAATATCATATAGACATAGAGTATATGTACTAAGTATGTAGTGTGCAATGCAACAAGACATAAGTCAGCATAGTCAAAATACATATTCATGAGTAATGGGTAATTATTGTATAATATGGCATGCATGAACATGTTTGTCAATCATATAACTTGCATAGAACATAATGCAGGTGTAGGAAAAGACCATAATCAACATAGACCAAGCAAATTACTACTTGGAATCAAAAGCATGTCACCCCCTTAGAAGGCGATTGAGGTATCCATCCCTCAACAAGGTGTTAGGCATGTCACCCAGCAACAAGGTGATCGAGGTATCCACCACTCAACATGGTGATTGGGCATGCCACCCACCAATAAGGTGGTCGAGGTATCCACCACTCAACAGGGTGATTGGGCAAGTCACCCCCTAACAAGGTGATCGAGGTATTCACCCCTCAACATGGTGATTTGGCGTGTCACTCCCCATAAGGAGATTGAGGTATGTCACCCCCTCAACAAGGTGATTGGGCATGTCACCCCTTAACAAGGTGTGGTCTACTTGCAACACCATAGATACTATTCATGAATTCAATGCATATATGCAAGCCCTTAATTATCATAAAGTTACTTGACTTGTAAACCATATAATCAATCATCAATAACTTGAGAATCCTTGTCATCACATCGAATCTCATAATAGATCATAGTTTCTTAGCTCAAAACATGCATAATCTCAATAGACAAAATCATTTCATAGTATAAGCTTGAAAAAGATAGACATGCATAATCAATCAACATTTCATAAAACCCCAACATAATTTATAATCAAAACCCATAATAATAAGAGATACCCGTAGATGATACGACTTGAAAACATGTAATTTTCTTAAAAAGGGAGTTTGGGCTCCATGGGTGAAAGGACCCAATGGATGAATCCCATATACCACAAACATGGGTTTCCTGAGTTGAGCATGAAGAGAACTTGGAGCTTGAAAAGAATCCATGAGTTCCAAAGTTAGGCTTGAAATCCTTGAAATTTGAATGAAATATTTGGTTAAGTCTTAGAAAGGTTTTTAAGAGGGTCTTAAGTGATATAGAATTGAAAAATGGCTCGGTACAGGTGTTTTCACACATAAGTGGGCATGGGAATATGACCCCATTGCACTTTGGCCGAAACAAAAAATTAAGGAAAAACATGTACTGGTCCACGACGCTAATCCAACGTGAACGCAAAAGATGTACTACTCTGCCCCCAGTCCGCATCATGGCCTGTTCGTGGATGCACATTGAATAAAAAAAAGTAGCAAAAATTATTTATCACTACGGGTTCTCTAAAATCTGGGTTATACCCATTTCCCACTCAATGTTACCCCCTAATCGAGAATATGAAGTCAAACTTTTGATATCACATACGGATTTTGAGATATACAAAAGTTATGATTATGCGCATTTCTGAAGCACATTTTTGGGGCGTTTCAATATCTTTCCCTTAGGAACATTTGTCCCCGAATGTCAAAGAAATGCGGATAAGTGAAGTAATCATGAAGATTTCAACCCGACATACTCCCCAATAAATGCATTTTTAACACCATTTTCAAAAATCTCAATATGAATGTTAAAAATCACTATACACTTGTCAACATAAACATGAATGCATGCCAAATGTCATGACCCAAGCCTAGGGCCTAGACGTGACATGACGAATGGAATCTGAAGGAACCCAAACAAGCCTCTTAGCATATCAATCACACATCCTTGGTCGGGGAAGCAAAGTAAACAACAACAAGAGATACTATAAAAAGGGAAACGAGACTAAGGGAAGTCTTTGATAATCATAAAATCATAAAGAGTCAAGCTTATAGCATCATTACATTATAATTTTCCAACAACACCTCTAAATATAGAATGGAGCTGGGGACAAGACACTTTCCGTGCTCACCCTGATTCTATCAAATGTTCAACATAAAGAAGTCTTAGGAATAACAAGAGAAAGTAGATAGTGTCCTCGAACTTGAGGACTCACCAAAGATTATCTTCATAGAATCTCACTAGCCACGTGGAGGATGATCAAGAGGAGCTCTGGTCCCTACATGGTGATATCATATAGGCATAAAGTATGCGTCAGTACATTTGAATATACTAAGTATGTAGGATGCAATGCAATAACACATAAGCCAATATAGAAAAAAATGCATAGTAATAGGCAATAGATAGTATAATTTCAATATGCCATTCATAGTTAATGCTTTAAGTAAAACATGCTTATATTCATTCAACTTGCATAGAACATAATACATATTTGGGAAGAGACCTCAACCGACAAGGAATAAGACCAAGCGAGCTACAACTTGGAATCTCTATGATTACTCCTCACCGAAAAAGAGGTGGTCTACTTTTCAAGGTAAACCATACTTCGCCTTACGGGAACATGAACCATTTCATATGAAGTAACCCTCCTTATGAGAACATGACCTATTTTGGAAAGGATTTCATAATAAACTTCGCCTTATGGGAACACGACCCATTTTGGGAAGAATCTCAAAAGAGAGTGCACTAAATGGATCCACTAGTATAGCAAGGGTAAAGTATACTCCTATGTTGGCACATAGTTTGAGGAAAGAGAGCAAACCTCCATCCATCGATGCTAAGCCTAATCCCACGGAATAATTGAAATATTTACACTTTAGAAATTTGTAAGAAACATAGAAACATTACATGAGTAGCTCTATAACATCTATGACCTCAAATGGTGAGCCTACTTTAAAACATAAGACTAGATCATCATCAAACATTACCCTTGCATTAACATCAAAGGCTCACTAGAGGAAGAATCTTTGAAAGAGGGCTTAATCTGACATTTATAGCATCATAGACATTTTCATGAATTCAATCCATTTTTTGAAAGCCCAAAATCATCATAAAGTTACTTGACTCATATATCATGCAATAGATGATCTATAACTTTAAGAATCCTTGTCAAGATATTTTATCAAAAACTTGGTGTATGTGCAATGCTAGTTCAAAATCATACAATTCAAGAGTGAAATAATATGAGAAAACTCAATGTAAATTAACCCACCAACACATAGTAAAACCCTCATGTAAGATACCTTAAAATTAATCATCAAATCTAGTAATATATCATAGTTTCATTGCTCAAAACAAGCATAGTCAATCATCATTTCATAAAACCCAAACATAATTTATAATCAAAATTCACAATATGAGATATTCATAGATAATACAACTTGAAAACATGCAATTTTCATGAGAAGGAAGTTTATGCACCATGGGTGAAAGGACCCAATGGTTGAAACCCACATATCTCAAACTTGGGTTTCCTTGAGATGGGCTTGAAGAGAACTTGAGGCTTGAATGGAGTTCTTGAGATCCAGAATTATGCTTGAGACACTTGAATTTGGATGAAATATTTGGTTAAGTGTTAGCAAGAGTTTTCATAGGGTCTTAAGTGATATAGAGTTCAAAAATAGCTAAGTGTAGGTGTTTTTACGCATAAGTGGGCATAGGGATATGACCCTAAGGCCCTTGGGCCGAAACAGAATTTCAGGTAAAATTAACACTGATCTGCGCCCCTGGCTGCCCTAGCGTGTCATAGTCAGGGTGCGGATCACCACTAGAAATTAAATTTATTTGAAAATCATTTTTTTTCTAAGGGTCCTCAAAATTTGGGGTTATACCCAATTTTTCCACTCAATTTTGCCCTTGATCATCAATATGAAGTTTAACTTTTGATATCATGCACATATTTGACATTTATGAAAATTATTATAAAATGGACATTTCCTAAGCACATTTTTGGGACATTTCACAAAATGTCATAATGGCTGAAACTTAAGACTTGAAATCATATAAAGGACATAAATTAGTATGATGAGCTTGAGTAGAGTGGAAGAGATATGGGTAATGCTTTCTCATGTCCGCCTCGGCTTCCCTTGTGGCACATTCAACTTGTCGGTTCCTCCAAAGGACCTTGACGGAAGCTATATCTTTGTTCCTCAACCTTTTCACTTGTCTATCGAAAATTTTCACCAGGACCTCTTCATAGGTGAAATTATCTTCTGCAACACTACAACATCCAAGGGCACTATAGCATTTTGGTCACCCACACACTTTCTCAACATGGATACATGGAAGACCGGATGAACCATATTCATCTCCATAGGCAACTCCAACTCATATGCAACCTTACCCACTCTCCTCAAAACTTTATAAGGGCCACAAAGCTTGGGCTTCATTTCCTCTTTTTTGCCAAATTGAACCACACCCTTCATAGGTGAGACTTTCAAGTAAACCCAATCACTAACCTTAAACTCAAGATCTCTTCTCTAATATTAGAGTAGGACTTTTGTCTACTATGGGGTATTTTCAATCTCTCCCTAATCAACCTCACCTTCTCCAAGGCCTTCATGACAAAATTTTGGACTTAGCGAAGCCATTTCCCCCACTTCAAACCACCCAATTAGGAATCTACAATGCCTATCATAAAGAGCGTCAAAAGGAGCCATACTAATGCTTGAGTGGTAGCTATTGTTGTTAGCAAATTCAATGTGTGGAAGATGTTAATCTAACTATCCTTAAACTCCAAAACGCAATCTCTAAGCATGTCCTTAAGAGTTCGGATAGTCCTCTCGGCTTGACCATCCGTTTGAGGATGAAAAGCTGTGCTAAGCTTAACCTTGGTATCAAGACCTCTTTGGAAGGACCTTCAAAAGTGAGAAGTAAATTGAGCACCACGATCCGAAATGGTAGATAAGGGCAGCCCATGCAATCTAACCAACTTATGAATGTATAACTTAGCATAATCTTCGGCACCATAAGTGGTCTTGACCGGTAAGAAGTGAGCCAACTTTGTCATTCTATCCACAACAACCCAAATAGAGTCGAAATGTTTCCAAGTCTTAGCCAACCCAACCACAAAATGCATGTTGATCTCTTCCCACTTCCAAGTATCAATTGATGTGCTATCAAAATACATTACATTTAATGCCTAAAACAAGGGATTTTGCAAGTTTTTAATGTGACTTTTTATGGTTTTTACGTGTTTTTATGTTTGTTTTCGCAGAAAATATGAGTTAGCCTTATTTTGGGAAAACCTAGCAGATTTTGTTGAATTTGAAGTTCTACAAGACTTAATACAAGTCGTAGCCCATGTTATGAGTCTTAAGAGCTGGTTGTAATTTTTAACAGCTTCCAAATATCAAAATCTGGAAATTGAAGTCAGTCATATGAGCCCAGGATACAAGTCATAGACTAGACCACGACTCATAGTATGGATCGTAGCAGCTAGATCAAAAATGCCAAGTGCTGACTACGAAAGCCCAATTACGACTCGTAGGTCATCCTACGCATCATTCTACTAATCATAACTATTATCTACCAAACTTTTCTCATTTATTATTATGTCTTTTTTGTAATTCGTATAAATAGATTAAGTTATGGTTTCCAAAGCATACACTATTATTCAAATCATATTGTAGAGATTCTAGAGGATATTTGTTTTGAGCTTTTTCTAGGGTTTAGTGTGTATACTTAGGGTTTTACTTTGAAGACCCAATTTGGGGATTTGAAATTACTTGTAATCAAACTCCATTCTTCAAGCTTGTGATTTCAACATCAAGGTGATTTTTGTTCTTCATTTCTTTGGGTAATTTCTCAACCATATTTATTATATTCATTATTTGTGATTTTTTCCTAATTATCAGTAGCTAAACACCCATAACTTGGGGTTATGGGAACCATGAGTAGCTATCTTCTAATAACCCGGATTATTTGCATTTCTTTGATTAGGTATTTGCATATATTGTCCATTTTTTTCTTCAGAATGCTTGTTGGTTGGTGGTGGTCAACACCAAACCCCGCCTAGTGTCATGATCCCAACCAAAGTAGTGATGAATAGAAAAAGGAAATGGGTGATAGGATTCGATTGATGTGTCCTTGTCTAATCAACCAAACCCAACCAAAGAGAGGTAGACTGAGACAATAGGTAGCGGTTAGTTGGCACACCAAAGTTGCTGACCAAGCGCCATGGTGAAATTCGACCTTCACCTTCACAAGAGGGATGGAAGAACCTAAGTTACTGTCCTGCATGCAATGTCACAATTAGGGTTATTTTATCCAGGGTATTTGAGTTAGTGAATCATGGGGAACACAATTCCCCATTTGCTCCTCAAATTGATTATTTCTTCTTGATTATTAATATAGTTTTGTATTTATTTTGTTCTAGTTTGTAAACCCCCCCCCCCCATTCTAGAGAATTTAGTTGACTGATAATTGAAATGATTACTGGTGAGTCAATTTGGTCAAACCCTGTATTCCCTGTGGATTTGACCCTAGCCTCTGGTTAGGATTATAGTTAATTGCAACCTCGTTATTGTTGGAGCGTGAACATTAGGAATCTCTATATGATGGGCTAGGACACTTGGCCTTTGATGCTCGGCCTTCACTTGTTGAAAATTGTGACATCCGGATATGAACTTGACAATGTCTCTCTTCATACGACCCCACCACTACACTTTCCTCAAGTCTCTATACACCTTTGTAAAACCAGGGTGAATGGAATAGGATGAATTATGGCTTCCTTCAAGATCAATTCTTTCAAGTCATTCACATTTGGCATGCACAATCTACCTTCGTACCTAAGGGCACCATCTCCCCCTTGTGAGAAAACCTCTACTTTACCATCTCTCACCAAGGCCTTTAACTCTAGTAAGGTGGGGTCAAGATCTTGTTTTTACTTTACCTCCTCAATCAAGGAAGACTTAGAACCATCAACAACCACAACACCTCCATTATCAACTTCATCCAACCTAACCCCCAATCTAGCCAAACGGTGAACCTCTTTAGCCACCTCTTTACCACCATCATCAACATGAGCTAGACTACCCATAGACACCCTACTTAGAGTATCGACCACAATATAAACTTTGTCAGGGTGATAATGCACACTCATATCATAATCTTTAAGGGGCTCTAACTACCTTCTTTATCTCAAGTTAAGAACTTTTTGGGTGAACACATGTTGGAGAGTTTATGGTCGATACATCCACATGAACCTAATAAAAGTAGTGATGCCAAATTTTCAAAGCAAATACTGCGCCCACCAATTCAAGATCATGGGTGGGATAATTCTTCTCGTGCACCTTAAGTTGTCTAGAGGCATATGCTATCACCTTACCACTTTGCATCAAAACACACCCCAAACCCAAATAGGAAGCTTCCAGCGATCTGGGAAATGAAAGCAGAATGAGTTCGAAAGGAAAGAGTGGAGCTCAGGAATCCCTTTGAGGGAGAAAGTCAAGTCCTCCCTGGGATTGGCTTTGGGTCTTTCCTGTACAGCTTAGGCTCTGCACAAAAGCCAGAGATTTGGAGACGGTCTTGAGGCATCACATTATACACCAAATCTTTCGAACCCTTCCGGTAGAGACAAGATAAGAGCAGAGTTATCTTTCAAAGTTTGGAAACTCTTCTCACATTCATTGGTCATCACAAATTTTGCCTTCTTTTGCATCAACTTAGTCATAGGTGAAGCAATAGAAGAGAAACCATTTACAATCCACCGTTAATAACCCGCAAAACCAATGAAACTTCTAATGTCCAATGTTGTTAAAGGTCTAGATCAATTTTTGATCACCTTCGTCTTCTTAGAGTCTACCTTAATTCCATCACCCGACACCACATGCCCTAGAAGACCAACCTCTTTCAAGCAAAACTCACATTTTTCATATTTGGCATACAACCCCTCCTCCCTCAAGATTTGCAACACACCCTCAAGTGATGCACATGCTCCTCCACACTATGGGAATAAATCAAGATATCATTAATAAAAACCACCACAAACAAGTCAAGATAGGGTTTAAAGACCCTATTCATAAGATTAATAAATATATTCAGTGTATTAGTCAACCCAAAGGACATAACCACAAATACAAAGTGCCCATTCCTAGTCCGAAAAGTCACCTTGAGAATGTCACACTCTCTCACTTTCACTTGGTGATACCTGGATCGAAGATCAATCTTAGAAAATTGAATAGCCCCTTGAAGTTGATCAAAGAGGTTATCAATTCTTGGCAGTGGGTACTTATTCTTTATGGTAACTCTATTAAGTTATCGGTAATTAATGCACATTCTAAGAGAACTATCCTTCTTCTACAAGAATAACACCGGTGCACGCCAAGGGGACTAGGCCTTATGAAACCTTTTTCTAACAAATCCCTCAATTTCTCCTTCAACTCCATCGGGGCCATACAGTAAGGAGGAACAGAAATGGATTGAATATTAGGAAGGAGGTCTATACCAAAATCTACCTTTTGGGAGGAACATTGGGAAGCTCATCGAGAAAGACATCTAGAAACTCATTAACCACTGAAACCGACTCAGTAGGAAGAACTTTGGACTCAACATCCCTAACACTCACAAGATGGTAGAGACAACCCCTAGAAATTAGCTTTTGGTCTTTAAGGCAAGAAAAGAATCTACCCTTGACCACCAAATCACAACTTTCCCACTCAAGGACGGGCTCATGAGCTAATTGGAATGTAAACCTATAGGTCCTACAATCAATAAAAGCATAATATCCATGCAACCAATCCATACTAAGAATGACATCAAAATCCACCATATCTAATTCAACAAAATCACAAGGCAAGATTTTATGCAAAATGAACACACAAAAATTTCTATATACTCTTCTAGCAACAACGGGCTCACCAATGGGGGTAGACACTTCATAAGGTTCACACAATAATTTGGGACTAACATGAAGTTTTTTGGCAACAAAAGGAGTAATAAAAGAAAGAGCAGCACCCAGGTCTATCAAAGTGTACACATCAAAATCAAAAACCTTTAAAATACCGGTGATGACATCGGGCACCTCATCCACCCTTTGTCTCCTTTGAAGAGCATAGAAGCTATTTTTCCTTGGAGCACCCCTTTGTTGGCCTCCTCTCTCCTTTTGACCCGTATTTACACCTTGGCCTTGTGGACGATCATCTCTACCTTTGTTTTGAGCATGAGTATAATCAATCACCTTATGAACCACTCTCCACAACCATAGCAAGCATTAGAGTTCTTCAAGCATGGGCCATTATGGCTCTTATCACATCTTTGGTATATAGGGTTAGGCACCCCATTACCACCACCTTGGAATCTTGGGTTGTCATTAGCAAACCTTCTATTAGGGGCATTGGAAGACCCTTGGCCTTAGAACTTGTCGCCTTGAGTAAATCAGCCACCCTTGGATTATTTGAATAAACCTTCAAAATGAGCCCTCTTTGACTCACCACTTATTCTTTTTCTACGCTTTTCCCCCTCTAATTGTTCGGCATATGTCATGAAGAGGGAAAAATCCATGTCACCTATTATCATGGTGGTACCATACTCCTCACTAACCAAGTTGTACACACCCAAAACATATTTGTTCATCCTTGACCTCAGCTCGACAACCAATTGTGGGGCATACTTGGAGAGTTGGTTGAACTTGAGCGCATACTCCCTCACACTCATAAAACCTTGCTTAAGGTTCATAAACTCCATCATGTTAGACTCTATTAGCTTCCTAGGAAGAACCAATTGAGGAATGTGTCTTTGAACTCCTCCCAAGGAATAACATCATCATTTCTCCTTTCAGACTTCTATTGCGTGAACCAAATTTGGGCCACACCTTTGAGTTAGTAGGATGGTAATTTTGCTTTCTCCTCTGAGTTGACCCTCATAATAGATAGCACTTTGTACACCTCATCGATGAACTCTTGGGATTCCTCATCCATCTTGGATCCATGGAACTCCGGTGGGTTCATTCTAGAGATATCCCTCACCCAAGAAGCTGGAGTGGGAGCATGATGGGCTTGGACCCCTTGGTGAATTTGGTTGGTCATAGCATGAGCCAACATTGTAAAAACATCCTGGAACTCATATTGAGCCAACCCCCCACCTTGAGGAGCTTGAGGTGTGGGAGGGGACAATTGCTCCTTAGGCATACAGGCTCTCCTTAGTCTCCCTCTACTAATTGGCATCATCTAGAAGAGAAAAGAGCATTTGTCAGGAGAAAAAGCCTTATACTTATGTTTAAAGCACGATATAGACCATGAAGAAGTGTAACATTTCCTAAAACCCCTCATAGCTTCCCATACAGAGTTATGGCACGCTTCACACCTATGAATAAAACTCTAATCGACGTGGTTTGTTGGATTCCAAGAACCTTTAACAAACTATTGCTCTGATACGAAGTTTGTCATGACCCAATCCTAGGGCCTAGACATGACACGGTGAATGAAGATCCTGAAGGAACCACAAACAAGCCTCTTAGCATATCAATCACACATCCTTGGTTGAGGAAGCAAAGTAACAACAACAAGAGATATAAATAAGGGAATTGGGACGAAGAAAAATCTTTGATAATCATAAATATTCAAGAGTCTAGCTCATAGCAGAAATACATCAATTATCAAACAACACTTCTATCATGAAATGGAGCAGGGGCCAAGACACTTTTTGGGGTCATATCAAGAGTACAACATAAAGAAATAGCAAATGGCAAGAGTAACATAAATAGCATCGTCGGACTTGAGGACTCACTAAAGCTTATCTCCAACGCATCGAACTAGCCACATAGAAGATGATTAAGAGGTGCTCTGATTCCTACATGGTAACATTATTTAGGTATGGAGTATACATTAGTACAATTGAAAACCCCAACATAATTTATAATCAAAATCCATAATAATAAGAGATACCCATAGATGATATAACATAAAAACACGTAATTTTCATAAAAAAGGAGTTTGGGCTCCATGGATAAAAGGACCCAATGGATGAAACCCACATACCTCAAACTTGGGTTTTCTTGAGTTGAGCTTGTAGAGAACTCGAAGCTTGAAGAGAATCCTTGAGTTCCAAAGTTAGGTTTGAAATCGTTGAAATTTGAATGACATATTTGGTTAAGTCTTGGAGAGATTTTTGGGAGTGTCTTGAGTGATACAGAGTTGAAAAATGGCAAAGTATAGCTCTTTTCACGCATAAGTGGGTCCAGGTTATGACCCCAATGCCCTTGGGCCGAAACAGAAAATTCAAGAAAAACTTGTACTGGTCCATGTCTGTTCCATGATGTGGACCCAACATGAAGGCAAAAGTTGTACTGCTCCATGCCCAGTCCGTGTTGCAGGTTTGTCGTGGATGCACACTAGAAAAGAAAAACTAACAAAAAATATTTTTTTGCTATGGGTCCTCTAAAACCCGAGTTATACCCATTTTCCACTCAACTTTGTCCCTTGATCGAGAATATGAAGTCATATTTTCAGTATCATACATGAATTTTGAGATATAAGAAAATTACGATTATGGGCATTTTCGAAGCACATTTTTGGGGCATTTCAATAGAGCTTATGTTTTGGAGTTTAAGGGTAGTTGGGATGAACATCTTCCACTCATTCAATTAGCTTACAACAATAGCTACCACTCAAGCATTGGTATGGCTCCTTTCGAATCTTTTTATGGTAGTCATTGTAGATCCCCGGTTGGATAGTCTGAAGTGGGGGAATTGGTTTTTCTAGGTCAGGATTTGGTCATGGAGGCCTTGGAGAAGGTGATGTTAATTAGCGAGAGATTTAAAGCAGTCGTAAGTAGACAAAAATCCTACTCTAATGTGAGGAGAAGATATATTGAGTTTGAGGTTAATGATTAGGTTTACTTGAAAGTCTCACCTATGAAGGTTGTGGTTCGATTTGGCAAAAAGGGGAAATGTAAGCCCAAAATTTGTTGGCCATTATAAATTTTTGAGAAGAGTGGGTAAGGTTGCATATGAGTTGGAGTTGCCTATGGAGATGAATATGATTCATCCGGTCTTCCATGTATCCATGATGAGAATGTGTGTACGCGACCCAGTACTATAGTTCCCTTGGATGTTACGGGTGTTGCAGAAGATAATTTGACCTATGAATAAGTCCCGGTGGAAATTTTTGATAGTCAAGTGAAGGGGTTGAGGAACAAGGATATAGCTTTTGTCAAGGTCCTTTGGAGGAACCAACAAGTTAAAAGTGCCACATGGGAAACCGAGGCAGACATGAGAAAGCGATACCCATATCTCTTCCACTCTAGTCAAGCCGAAGGTACTTATTTAAGTCCTTTATATGATTTCAAGTCTTAAGTTTCAACCCTTGTGTCATTTTGCATGCATTCATGTTTATGTTGACAAGTTTATGGTGATTGTTTTCATTCATTTTGAATGCATTTGTTGCATTCATGTTGGGCTGAAATCTTATGATTACTTCTCTTATGCATGTTTCTTTGACATTCGGAGACAAGTGTTCCTAAGGGGGAGATATTGAAACGCACCAAAATATGCTTCAAAAATACCCATAATCGTAATTTCCATATATCTCAAAATTCATGCATGATATCATAAATCCGACATCATATTCTGGATTAGGGGGCAAAATTGAGTGGAAAATGGATATAACCTAGATTTTAGAGGGCCCGTAGTGAAAAATAATTTTCGCTAATTTTCTTATCCAGAGTGCATCTGCATTCAAGCCGCGATGCGGACTGGGCGCGGAGCAGTACAACCTTTGCCTTCATGTTGGGAGTACAAGTTTTTCCTTAATTTTCTGTTTCGACCCAAAGGCATTGGGGTCATAGCTCCATGCCCAATTATGCATGAAAACACCTATACGTAGCCATTTTTCAACTCTATATCACTCAAGACTCTCTAGAAAACCTCTTCAAGTCTTAACCAAATATTCCATTCAACTTACAAGGATTTCAATCCTAACTTTGGAACTTAAGGATTCTCTTCAAGCTCCAAGTTCTCTTCAAGCTCAACTCAATAAAACCCAAGTTTGAGATATGTGGGTTTCATCCATTGGGTCCTTTAACCCATGGAGCCCAAACTTCTTTTTTATAAAAATTACATGTTTTCAAGTTGTACCATCTATAGGTATCTCTTATTGTTATGGATTTTGATTATAAATTGTGTTGAGGTTTTGTGAATGTTGATTGATTATGCATGTCTATCTATTTCGAGCTTATACTATGAATTGATTTTGTCTATTGAGACTATGCATGGTTTGAGCTATGAAACTATGACCAATTATGAGATTTGATGATGGATTTCAAGGTATCTCTTACATGAGGGTTTTACTATATATTGGTGGGTTGATTTACAGTGAGATTTCTAATATTATTTCACACTTGAATTGCATGATTTTGAACTAGCATTATACGCCCACCAAGTGTTTGATAAAATGTCTTGACAAGGATTCTCAAGTTATTGATGATCTATAATATGATTTACAAGTCAAGTGACTTGATGATGATTAAGGGCTTGCATGTATGCATTGAATTCATGAAAAGTATCTATGGAGTTGTAGGTGACCACACCTTATTGGGGGAGGGGGGAGGGTTTGACATACCCAATCCCCTTGTTTGAGGGGGCGACATGCCTCAATCACCTTATTGGGAGTTGACATGCCGAATCACCATGTTGAGGGGTGGATACCTCAATCACTTTGCTAGGGGGTGACATGCCAAATCGCCATGTTGAGGGGTGGATACCTCGACCACCTTGTTGGGGGACGACATGCCCAATCACCATGTTGAGGGGTGGATAGCTCGATCACCTTATTGGGGGGTGACATGCCCAATCACCTTGTTGAGGGGTTGATACCTCATTCACCTTTCAAGGGGGTGACATGCCTTGGATTCCAAGTAGTATTTTGCTTGGTCTATGTTGATTATGTTCTCTTCCTACACACACATTATGTTCTATACAAATTATATATTTACAAGCATGTTTTACTTCAAGCATTGATTATGCATGTGATATTGATACTATACTTACCCATTGCTTATGAATATGCATTTTCCCTATGTTGGCTTACGTCTTGTTGCATTGCATCCTACATACTTAGTACATTCAAACATACTAACGCATACTCTATGCCTACATGATGTTACCATGTAGGAACCGAACCACATCTCGATCATCTTCCATATGGATAGTTCGGTGCTTTGGAGATAAGATTTGGTGAGTCCTCAAGTTCAAGGATGTTATCTATGTTACTCTTTCCATTTTCTATTTCTTTATGTTGTACACTTGATACTATGAGGGTGAGCCCAGAAACTGTCTTGGCTCTTGCTCCATTCCATGTTAGAGGCATTATTGGATAATTGATGTATTTGTGCTATGAGCTTGACTCTTGAATATCTTATGATTATCAAAGAATTCCCTCAGTCCCAAATTTTTTTATATCTCTTGTTGTTGTTACTTTGCTTCCATGACCAAAGATGTGTGATTGATATGCTAAAAGGCTTGTTTGGGGTTACTTCAGTTTCCTCATTCTCTGTGTCACGTCTAGGCCCTAGGCTTGGATCACGACAAACTTTGTATCAGAGAACTAGGTTGTTAATAGTCCTCGGAATCCAACACATCGCGTTGATTAGAGTCTTATTCATGGTTGTAAAGTGCGCCACAACTATGAATGGGAGGCTATGAGGCATTTTAGGAAATGTTTCACTTCTTCATGGTCTATATCGTGCTTTAGACGTAAGTGTAAGGATTTTTCCCCTAATGAATGCTTTTTGCTCTTCTAGATCATGTCAATTCCAAGAGGGAGACTAAGGAAAGCCCGTACACTCGAGTAGCAACCGCCCCTCCCGCACCTCAAGCTCCTCAAGGTGGAGGGGTGGCTCAAGATGAGTTCTAGGATGCTATTACAATGTTGGCTCATGTTATGACCAACCTAATTCACCAATGGGTCCAAGCCCCTTATGCTCCCACTTCGGCTTCTAGGTGAGGGATTTCACTAGAATGAACCCACTAGTGTTCCATTTATTCAAGATGGATGAGGATCCCCAAGGGTTCATTGATGAGGTATACAAAGTGCTATCTATTATGGGGGTCAATTTGGAGGAGAAAGTGAAATTCACTGCCTACCAACTCAAAGGTGTGGCCCAAATTTGGTTCACACAATGGAAGTATAAAAGGAGAGATAATGATGTTATTTCTTGGGAGGAGTTCAAAGACGTATTCCTCAACTGGCTCTTTCCTATCAAACTAAGGGAGGGTAAAATGATGGATTTTATGAAACTTAAGCAAGGTTCTCCCTGAGTTTACCGAACTCTTTCATTTTTTCCTAAAGGGCCCGTGATTGGTCTTAGAATGCTTACTCTGGACTTAGTATGGTGAATTAGATATTACATATTATTATTCACGAAATGTTGCTTCATCAGTAAGAAAATAGTTGTCTGAGCGATAATAAGTAATAAGTAGGAATTTTGATTCCTTCAGACCGAACAAGCAACGGACTGAGATAGCACGAAAGCCTAAGCCTTAGCTCATCCCTTTTCTTGCTAGGGCAAGCACAAGGTATGGTTCAAAGCAAGGTATAGCTTAACGGAATGCGAGAGAATTAGTGTATTAAGCAAGTATGGAAAAGCAAAAAAAGGGAATTCAGGCGCTGTTCTCAAGTCTAGTTAACGAAGTCGAGAGGGAAAGCTTACTTGAGAGGATATACCTGACTGAAAGGATATATATTCGATGTGGCATATCCGCTGTTGCATAGTTATATTCGTCTAATTGCTAATCACTTCTTTTTCCTTAATCTCAAAACTGGATACTAACCCTATATATTTCTGAGTCTTATGCTAAAAAGGACTTGCTTTTAGCTCGTCTTCACCCAAGTGTGGCTAATGCTGTAATAGGAACAAAACTCATACTTCTAACTTTTCTTCCCGGAATGTCTTCTTTAAGAGCGAATTGAACCTTTCTTCTTACTTCTTGCAGTCAGCTATATAACTTAGGCAACAAAAGTTCGAGCAGGATGGCCGTTAGTCTTCCTCGTATCTTTCGGGTGAGCGTCGAGAATAGCTCTTCTAGCATAAGCATGGATTGAACAAAGAATGGGAGTAGTTGTCATATGAGTGTGAGGTAGTATGCGCTCAAGTTCAACCAACTCTCCAAGTATGCCCCGTAATTGGTTGCCGACCCAAGTTGAGGATAAACAAATTTGGGTCGAGAGTGTCTTACTTGGTTAATTAGGATTGTCGTACTGCTATGCTAATAGGTGATATGGATTTGTCTCGCCTCATGACATATGCCGAACAACTAGAGGGGGGAAACCTTAGAAAGAGAAGAAGTGGTGAGTCGAAGAGGGCTCGTCTTGAAGGTGGATTCCAAAATTCCAAGGGTGGCCGGTTTCCTCAAGGCCACAAGTTCCAAGGCCAAGGGTCTTCCAATGCCTCTAATAAAAGGTTTGCTAATGACAACCCAAGATTCCAAGGTGGTGGTAGTGGGGTTCCCAACCTTAAACGCCAAAGATGTGGTAGGAGCCATAATGACCCATGTTTGAAGAACTCTAATGCTTGTTATGGTTGTGGAGAACTGGGTTTGTCCTCATGGTCAAAACAAAGGTAGATATGGTCATCCACATGGCCAAGGTATAAATATGGGTCAAAAGGGGAGAGGAAGCAAACAAGAGGGTGCTCCAAGGCAAAATAGATTCTATGCTCTTTAAGGGAGGCAAGGAGTAGATGAGGTGCCTGATGTCGTCATCGGTATGTTAAAGGTTTTGATTTCAATGTTTATGCTTTGATAGACCCAGGTGTCACTTTTTCTTTTATTACTCCTTTTGTTGTCAAAAAGCTTCATGTTAGTCACGAATTGTTGTGCAAACCTTATGAAGTGTCTATCCCATTTAGTGAGTCCATTGTTGTTAGAAGAGTCAATAGAAATTGTCTCGCGTTCATTTTGCATAAAACCTTGCCTTGTGATTTTGTTGAATTAGACATGGTGGATTTTATTGTCATTCTTGGGATGGATTGGTTGCATGCATATTATGCTTCTATTGTAGGACCCATAGGGTTAAATTCCAATTCCTTAATGAGCCCGTCCTTTAGCGTGAAAGCTATGATGTGGTGGTCAAGAGTAGATTCATTTCTTTCCTTAAAGCCCAAAAGTTGATTTCCAAGGGTTGTCTCTATCATCTTGTGAGGGTTAGCGATGTTGAATCCAACGTCCTTCCTATTGGGTCGGTTCTAGTGGTTAATGAGTTTCTTGATTTTTTTTTCCGATGAGCTTCCCGATGTTCCTCTCAAAAGGAAAATAGATTTTTCTAAAGACATCCTTCCTGATACTCAACCCATTTCTATTCCCCCTTACCGTATGTCCCCAGCGGAGCTTAAGGAGTTTAAGCGCAATTGAGGGATTTGTTGGAAGAAGGTTTCATAAGGCCTAGTAAGTCACTTTGGGGTGCCTTAGCGTTATACGTGCAGAAGAAGGATAGTTCTCTTAGAATGTACATTGATTACAGGCAACTTAATAGAGTCACCATAAAGAAAAGTACCCTCTACCAAGGATTGATTGTCACGCCCCAAGTCCCGTTCGGGTAGACCGGCACCCATTGCTGATAAGGCTTGGGAGAACCATCCTATGTTTATGCACTTTCTATATATTATATGAAGGATTTCTATATTAAACATGTCTTACTGCAAGCAAAGAGTGATACAAGCCAAAAGGAAATGCACGTGACTAGGCCGTTGGGGCCACGGTATCGAAAGAACGAGACATGACCATACTTTAATTTACATAGTCTACAAAGCCTCTAGATAAGAAAAAATATTAGATAAGAGTAGGGACAGGCCCCGCCTCAATTAACTATACAAAACAAACATATAAACTTTAGGCACACCCAAAGCTCTGGAACAACCTAAAGCTTGGTAACAACAGCTGAATGTCCTGGACTTTACTGGGGAGATCTACTAGCACCTGTACCTGTAGCATGAAATGCAGGTCCCCTGTAAGGGATGTCAGTATGAGATAATGTACTGAGTATGTAAGGTATGAAATACTGTATATGAAGTAATAACTTCAAATGAAACTATGCTCTGGTGTGGAATAAGAGACCATCGGTAGATATACTTTGGGATCGTATACTTTATGTTCTTTATATTGCTTTACCTTTACTGTATAATCTGTGTACATCATATACTATAATTGGCCAGCTGATCAATGGTAAAACTATATCGGGATCGTCCCTGGCTAGGTTCTTCCTTAACACCTCGGGCTACCGCTCGTGATAGGATCATCCCTGGCTAGGTGATTCTTCCACCCCTCACGCTACCACCCATCAAAATAATATACATTATCTTTCAATTACCTTTGAGATTGATCTTTTGGTGGTCATAATACTGGAGCCATAAGGTTGTATATACAATATGTGACATGTATATAATTATATAAGACACTATGGCAATGAAGAGAGTATGTTACATGAACAATGAAATGTGTATGAAATGAAACAACTCATGAACTTTGTTTAGCAACAAGAACTCATGTACTTGGTACCCATGTATGCATGTAGATTTGAAGGTAACCATGTATATGGAAGCATATGCACATGTGAAAAAGTGGAGGCATGGTTGTTTGTCATGTTGGAGCAGATAAATGCCTTTACTTACCAAGGGATCTATGTTTCATGCCAAGTGATACGAAATCAAGTAGCCTTATATACCTCGTTGTATGACCTCATTACTGCCTTGGAGTGGCTAATTTTCCCTCAAATATTTATACACAACATATTAGGCAATAATACTAGTATTAGCAGCAACACAACACTTCTAAGCAATCCAATATCATAAAAAAACGATCACCCGGACAGCAAGCTTTCAATTAGTGACGCAAAGCCATTTCTTCAACCTTTTCACTTATAAACGTATTTTCTAACAACCATTTTTATGTAAATGTCATGTACATCTTATGTTCAGACCCTTAACAGACCTACAACATCCCACAAAAGTACAACACATAATAAGTCTTCACAACATACAAACAAGCGGCACAACATTACATTCTTGCCCGCACTTCGACGTCAACCATACCGAATTTGTTTTAACTTTACCTAAAGTGTTTCCAATGTTTTAATCACATAACACCAGTCTTAATATAGTTCAAAAATAGTCCCAAAATAGTGGAAGGTCGTGGAACAACATATCACAATTCTACACAACCTACAAATGGACAGCATAACGGTACCCTCCTTCGCTACATTTCGACATCGACAATTCCAAACCTTTTCCAACTCTGACCAAACTGTTCAAACAATATTTACACATACAAACTATGCTAATACAGTGTAAAACAGCACCCCAGTAGTCATGAAGGATGTGAGCCAATAGCTTTCCATCCAATAGTGCACAAGTTCCAATCAACATTACATTTAAGATAGCACAATAAAACTCACTTGTTAAATGAAACCAAAATCAGGGCAGCAACCTTAGGGTAATCTAGATAACT